>MU854720.1:0-15679 GCA_033296685.1 Parachaetomium inaequale | reverse complement strand
GGGGGGGGTGGGGGGGGGGGGGGGGGGGGGGGGTGGGGGGTTGGAGTCGTCGAGGTCGTTGATGCTGATATCGGGGTTGGAGGGGAGGTCGTTCGGGAGGTCGTCGCTGGGGGGGGAGGAGGAGGAGAGGTCGATGGGGTGGGGGGAGGGGTGGGATGCAGGTACTGTCGCTGTTGGTGTGGTGGGGTCGGCGACTGGGTCGAGATCTACCTCGAGGTCGAGGTCGGGGGTAAAGTTGAGCGGGAGCTGGGGCTGCCACTGCAGCAAGGCGGTCTCGATTGCCTGCGCGGTGGACTCGAATTCGGTGCGGAGGACGGCGGTCTTGGAGGGGTTTCCGTTGGTGCGGACGGCGTTCTCGAGGTCGGTTTTGAGGGCGCGGAGCCCCGCGAGGCGGTGGATGATGGGCCACAGGGTCGTGGCCATGCCGAGGAGCGTGTCGACGTTGCACAGCGGCGAGACGGAGGGCGCGCCGAGCGGAGGGAGCGGCTGGAGGCAGCCCGGGGTGGGCGTTGCCGAGAGCGGCGGGGTGCCGTTGGAGAGAGCCGTGATGACATCGTAGAAGCGGAATGCCTGCGTTGTGTGAGCATAATGCTACAAAAAAGTGAAAGTGGACAAGGACAGCATACACGCTCCAAGAAGATGCTCGTCGGGTCCGCCGGGTCCCCAGTGGTGCCTATGATTGTAAGAGCTCCTTTGAGATGGCCGGCTACAATGTTGGACTGGCCTTTCTGAACAAGCTGCGACATTGTAAGCCCCATTCCGCCGTCAACCTTGACAGACTTACGCATTCGTAATACACCAGCAGCATGATGGCTGCCAATATCTCGTTCCTACTGGCCTTGCTGTGCTGAATCAGTTGCGCGACGCCCCGGATGGCCATGTTGTGAAAGTACAGCGACTTTTCTGCGTTCTCGACGCCGCGATACTCCAGATGGGCGCAGGCGAGCGCAAAAATGGCGTACGTCACGGGAGAGTCCCCTCGGGTGAGTGGCAACACCAGCTGCTGGAACGGGTTGCCCGACTCCTCGCGGAAGACGATGAGATGCGACAGGACGTTGCAAAAGTGGTCCACGAGTGCCCGGCGGTTTTGCTTGTCCGAGAATTCCGAGAAGGTCGGCGAGCAAAAGTCCAGGAGCGGAGAGGTGACGGGGCAGGGTGCGATCATGGCCAGGTCTGGGTGCAGGGACTTGGTTCGTGGGACCACTGCCGTGCTGGTCGCGGCCTGACCGTCTTCCGAGCGAGCATCTTCGGCGTGGCCGTCGAGAAACTCGGTCGGTGAAAACGAGGACAGAGAATACCCTTCGAAGGTGCTGTCGGAGGGACTCAGCATGACTGGGTCGTCGAGGGCGTACGCCAGTAGACTCCCAAAGACGCTGTCATCCCGCCCATAAAAGTCCGTGTCGTGGCTGTAATGACTGGCTTGCGACAACCTCCGGGTAATCAGGTGCAGACTGGAAGGGCTTCCCGGTGCTGCCGAGTCGCGGCGCCTTCGTTGGCGTGGCTTGACGGCTTCGTAGGCGCAGTCGGCCCCCTGCTCGTCGCAGCGACTGCACTTTGGCCTCTTTTCATCGCATTTCTTCTTCTGTACGCTGTGTCAGCCAATGCTTCCCAGCAGGGCGGTGGCTCGGTAGTTGGGCTGCTCTCGACAAACCTTTTCCTTACTTCATGGACGGTCAGAGGACGGGGTCTCTAGGCAGAAGGTGAACACAGCAGATGGAAATGGCATGACATCACGTACCAGAATGTACAGCCTGTGTGATGGAGGGATTTGGTCAGCACTTCGGGGTCTTGATAGTTCGGCTACTTGATGCGACGTACCGCCTCTTGATCGCCTCTTGGGCTGCTTCGGAGCAGCCAGCCTCGTGTACAGCAACATTTTGTCGTCGGCTGGCGTAGTGTTTGTTCTCGGCTGGTGTTGGCGGATTTGATCCTTAGTCGTGCTCCTCAGTGGACAATGCCTGCCCTCTGTTTCCTCCTTGCCCCATTGGACATCAATTCGGACGACCCGGTAGGCTTGCTTATAAGCCACTGCGCTCGCCCATGCCGCGGTTTGACGCAGCCGGTGGCGATTGCTGATCTTTTGAGGATTTGGTGGGAAGAAAGGTGGCCGGCTCGGTTGACACGGTTCCGGGACAGGGCGAGGGTTAAAACGAGGGACAATAACCGGCGCCACAAACCGGCCCTGGGACCATTAACTACAGACGTAGATTGGAAGGTTGAAGCGGTCTACATAGTCGGGCCGGTGAGGACGGGCAGCTGCCACATCACAATGTTGGAAGGGTTGACGTAAAAGTCAGGGTTCCGGCGCCATGGTCGGTCCAGATGAACGATCCACATGGAGCTTCCAGTCCTCGTATCTGGGGATGACCAATAAAGGGGCCCGCTGGGGGCTCGGCAGGGTGAGTGTTGCGGAGAAAGGTGTGCGGGGAGAACCAGGATCGGGCAGTGTCTCCGGTCTCTTTCCGGGCAACGCGTGTTTGGGACTCCGCCAAGGGATGCTTGAACGCCCGGGATGAGGGCGTGGGCTCGGACTCACGAGGCGAAAGGGGTTCGTCCAGGCTGCAAAATGACCCTCCTCGCCGCGGCTGGTACCCGAAGCGAAGTGGCATCGATATCGCCGATGCAGCGACATGCCAATAACCAGTGTCGCATTCATGCAAAAGCTTAGATGGCGCTGGGCCATCTGCCGGACCGTTCAGCACGCCGGTCTGGATCTCGATGGCCGGACGCGATCGCCTAGCGTGGTGATGGAAGACGATGGATGCCAACGTCCAGGCTGCTGCTCCACCGGGAAGATCTTGCGACGGAATGCGTCCCGTGACCATGGCATACAGGAAATAGGCGTCTTGTGGGCGACTCGGGACTGGGTGCTTGGTTTGCTCGATTGAGCCGGATATTGCGCCGAGGAGGCCGAGCGACCCAAGGTCCCGGACCCGAGCGTGTCCTTCCTGTTGCGACGACGGGGAGATCAGGGCAGCTCCGGCCGCAGGTACGTGCAGTACCATCGCTAATAACCTTAATACCCCGTCCCAACTTGGCTCGTGCCGGTTCGTCTCATCGTGTTGCAGCTCAAATATTTCAGTTATTTCAGCTGGCACGGCAAATGGCACGGCCCGAATGCAGTTCAGCCCTTGTTTGTGTGTTGGTACGGACTCTTGACATCTGTCCCTACTGTGTAAGTATTAAATCAAAAAGGAGGGAAATAGACAAGAAGAAAAGATTGGAAGGAAAAGACAAAAGAAGAATAAAGAAAGGAAAAGAATATAAAATAACAGTCAAGTCGAAAACGCAAAGGCGGATCCTGTTTCTTTTCCATTCAGGCGTCTCCTCCTCAAGCAGCTGAACGAACAAACAAGGGTACCTAGACTGGAGTTCCAGGAGAGTTCCAGTTGTGATGCGGCAGCTGTCAGGGCTGGTATTGGCGGGGGGGGGAGGGCAGCTGCTCGGCAGGTGGCCCACAGCGACTCGGGCCAGGGGATGTGATGATTCTCTGTCGAGTCGGCAATGGAAAGTGGAAACCTACCTTCCGTCGATTCTTTCCCGGATTTCCATCTTCCCCTGCTTGGCAGCCGCGGCTTCAACAAACGGTCTCGAGCTTGCTGAACTCGAGAACTCAACTATGAAGTACGCGGACATGAAACACATTGACGCGACGAGATGCGTATACGGCGGCGCCACCATGCGATTTTCGCCGACGAGATCTCAGCAAACCGTGTCCCTTGCTGCCTTGCACAGCGTCCCTTGCATCGGCATCCCAGTCTCCACGCGGAGGCGACGGGTTTGAAGCAAACAGCGCCAGCCACAACCACCGACAGCGTTCATCGAGGGCGTGTTGGGGAGGAGAGGGAAGAGATACCCTCGGCCCCGAGCTGGGCATTTTACCGTCGGCGAGACCGTGCCACCTCAATCAAGGCAAACATACGGCCCCTTCAGCCACTCCCGTGCTGCTCAGGAAGCGTTCTCGTGATCTCCATTTTAGGACCTTCTGGTCTGCACAGTCTCCGGATGGTCCCCAGATGCACCGTCGGCATCGTTCCCGCCCGCTTGCCCCGCCCCTGTCCAACATCGTCGACCCTCCCGCTCCGGCATTCTCCCGCTGCAGTTGGTTGTTCGCAAGCAGAACGATGTGACGCTGCCATTGGTGGCCTCGCCCACCCTCTCCCAAGCCCGCTTCTCAAGTGAGCCGTGTCTCGAGGGAGTAAGCAGCATGTTGGAACCCTCCAAACCACTTGGGCCACACACAGTCTTTGATGCTCTTGGGGGCCGCCATTCGGCGCGCCCGGCGATGGCGCCTCGTCAGTAAGCCAATCATGATGTTGCTGACTTGGACACAAGCTCTCCGAGCGTCGTCGCTGGGCCCAGCGCCACGAATCCAACCTCGAGGGGCCAAGCACGTACGAAGGAGCAAGATGGACGCCCATGAGCTTCCGTGTCACCTCGAGGTGCGGGATTGCTGCGAGCTGCTGCAGACGTGCAAACCCAACAGACCCCCCTGCGCGCAGAAGCAGGCAGCGTCGACGATCACTTCCCGCGAGGTCTGGGCCCAATACCTTTCGCCTTTGGTCCTGGAGTATCGAGATGCGCCCAGCCCAACCTGATCCTCATCAACTCGACACATCCGTGTTGGTTGGGGGCCCAGACGGCAGACGAAGCTGTGCTGCGAGTCCTTCCCGACTCCAGTCTCAGCCCTACCTCGGGGCTGGGCGTGGTATTGGTGTGTAAGACCCCCGGCCGAGCTTACGATCACCCCACGACTTCGTTGGAGTCTCGATCAGTGAGTGGCGCCCTGCAAGCTCAGCCCCCCCGCTCAGCAAACAAAAAGGGCTGCCTGCTCGATTCTGGCCGCGTTTCTCGATAACGCCTCAAACCCCGAACCAGAGACCGACGACAGAAAAACGACACGGCTCCGTGCTTGCGGCCGCGACGATATACTGGTATACAAACCACCCTGCGCCCGCGCCGCCCGTTACCCGTTACACCTGCGCATTCCCGCCTGAACCCTGTTCACCCAATTGCCCGACCCCGGTTCAATCCTGGATAAGCACACCGATAAGTGCCCCGAGTCCGCCAGCGAGCGCGGCCGCCATGCGCAGCACCTGGTCCTGTTCGTCGTGCGCCGTCCTTCTTCTCTTTGCGCTCCTGGGAAGGGACGCATCGGCGTCGCATGTGGGGAGGCAATGGAAGGATGTGCATAGGATCCCAAAAGCGCAGGTGACGGCGCACCCGGCGCGCCGAGACGAGGGGAGCTGCCCGGCCGAGCACACCTCGTGCGCCGCTTCCCTGGGCGGCGACTGCTGCCCCTCTCGATACGCCTGCGCGGTCGATTCATGCTATGCGACAACGGCGGGGCCCACGACAGCCTGTGGGAAAGCAGGGTACTTTGCGTGCGGGCCTGTAAACGGAGGAGGTGAGTGTCCCTACCGTGTCGAGTAACTATTGTTAGCAAAGCCTGACTCGACGGGGTTGCGTCTAGCGGGTTGCTGCCCAGTCAACTACGTGTGCGGCGATAACGACCAGTGCACCCCTCCTGTCGGCGTCACCTATACAGCTGCGCAGTGCCCGACCGATTACTTCCTCTGTCCCGCCTCGGCCAACTTTGGATGCTGCCGGAGCGGGTTGGCATGTGGCGCGGACCTCTCCTGCTATTCAACGGCGCCGGTGACGGCGACTCTTCTACAAACAATCACGACGACGTCTGGCTCAGAGACCGTGACCAAGACTCGCACGGCTGTAACCGTCTCCACGCCGGCCCCTCCCACCGGGGCAACCGGCAATCTAGGGGTCGCCGCCAAATTCATCCCGACCAGTGTCCCCAAGGTCGCCGCGAGCTCCCCGTCCAGCGAGCCCAGCGGCGGTCTGAGCGGCGGCGCAATCGGAGGCATCATCGCCGGCGTGGTGGTCCTGTTGATCGTGGTAGTCGTGGCAGCCTTCCTTATCATCCGGCGCCTCAAGCGCGTCGAAGGCATCATGGAATCCAAGCGCGGCTCGTCCAGCGGCAGGAAGTCCAAGACCCAATCCCACGCGCAACAAATGGAGCACTACGGCCGCCAGCTGCACTCGGACGTGGACGACATGCAGAGCGTCGACCCGCTCATGATCGCCGGCACCACCAACAACAACAGCACCTCGGCCACCCCGCAGCCGCCGGGCTCCGACACCGCCCGCGGCCGCGCCGACTCGGCCAACGGCTTCTCGCCCTCGCCCAACATGATGTTCAATTTCACCGACGACCGCTCCCGCCACGCCAGCCCGGACTCCAACGCCGGCGGCTACTTCGACATTCCCCCGCGCGTCCAAAACTTGCCCGGCAGCCTGCAGGCCGCGCGCATCCGCGGCAGCACCGACGACACTGGTACTGGTGGTGCCCAGCACCAGCACAGGGGCTACGCCTACACCCACTGGCGGCAGCAGAGCAACGCCAGCGAGCTATCTGCGGACGGCAGCGAGAATGGCGCAAACGGCGTGGGCAGTCCGCTTGTTGGTGGCGGCGTGACGGCGGCCGGGGGGAGGATCTCGGAGCTGCATGGCTCCGGGGCGTATGTTGAGTTGCCGGGTGGTGGGGATGGTGATGGTGGCGGGTACGGGCCCGCGGTGGGGTATGCACCTGCACCCGGTGGCCCCGGTGGTGCTGGTGCGGGAGTGAGGAGTCGGTCGAGCAGCACCGCCAGCGCGCGCGGCGGGCATGTCAGGAGGAGGAGTGATGGCGTGCAGGGTCTGGGTCTGGGCCAGGGCCAGGGCCAGGACGCCCCCGGGTTGGGGCTGGCGCCGCTCGATGAGGCGGCCGAGATGCATGGGTATTATGGGCGGCCGGATCAGCAGGCGGGACAGACCGCTGCGGGGCTGGATTTGATGGGGGATGACGGTGTTATGGGAGGGTATCAGACCGGGGCGCCGCAGGGGCCGCCGGGGTCGCCGTCGGTGAGGGCGCCGTGAGTGGGGTGTGGTGGTTGATGCTTAGTGATGACGAAGATGTTGAAGGTTGCCTTTTTCCACTTCATACTTCTTATATTTCCCCCTTTTTTGTTTTCTTTATTCGCTTTTGGTTTTCTTTACCTTTTTAGTCTCTTACTCAACTTTGGATACCCATCTTGACCGGCCGCGAGATACAACAGGCTGGCTGGTCGACTGTCTTTACTTGGACATATTTTGTTTATTTACTTTTTGGTGTTTACCGTCTGCTGTTTATCTGCGTCATCAAAACTTGCGGTTTGAAACCGAGTCTGCCTGGCTGAAGATTTTGTATGCATACATGAGGAATTGGAATGTTCTTGTCTGCGCAAAAGGGACAGTCTTTCCCAGACTCGGTTCCCATATTCTGGGAGGGTTCATTGTGGGAGTTTTCGGTTGTCATGTTGACTGTACGGATACAAACAGTTGCCTAGAGAGAGTCTCTCATCTTGGCGGCCATGAAGCGCAATGTGATGATTGTCGTTTTCTTCAATCAGCAGTAGTCACCTCTTCCTGCTGGGTCTTTGGTTGGTGTCCATGTCACTGATGTATTTCCCCAGCTTTCTCTGCATCTCGTTGGCTTTCTGTCTCATGTCTCCAAGATATGCGAGTCGCGGGAGGCGGGCAACGCACGATGCACTGCAGGACATATTGAGAACGGCGAACCCGGTTTTCCATCTCTGAGAGCCGTCTATTTTAGGCATTCGGCCGTCCCCAGCGCTGGCTGGTTCACCGTCTGCAAGGTGCGAGTATCCGCGGACAACCACTTTATCCAGCCGCATCTCCCCGTTTTCCGTCTTGGCTGCGGTTAATTGAAGGCCAAGCAGACAGAGCAGCTCCCTCCCCCAGCCACGGACCTTCAGTTCGACCCGGCGAAATACTTCCGGTTTCCGCTCGCTTGCTGCGAATGCGTATTCACCGAAAGAGGGAAAGAAGGAAGGGCTCGCTCACTTGGCGAGGATATTGGCGCGGTCCCGGTGACGAGTCCCTCGATCGATATCGCCCCTCAGCCTCCCAGGGACTCGCTTCGGGCCGACAAAGCCACAACAAAGGAGCCTTGCGTGCATCAGCAGCTTCTCCATTCTTCATCGACGCTTCTTTGCCGCAACAAGTCAGATCAAGATGCCAGGGACTGCCGGGGAGCGGGCTGGATGAGGCTGGCAAAGCCTCCTCCGTTCCCTCACCATCCACTCGGTCCGACCTTGCCCAGGGCCCAGTCAGCGGGGACGGATATCGATCTTCATCCGTTGGACGGGCCCCCCGGCGAGCGGGGGTTACGTGGACTTGTCAGCGCAACATTCTTCCAGCGTCGCATCGGACCACAGATGCATTGGTTGACTACCCCGCATCATCCTTGTGCCCTCTGGAGTCTGGATTGATTGACGGGATGTTGGCGGCGGCAAGCTGCAATTGATCGGCAGGCACAGGATGTCAGGATCTCAATTGATCGTCGGGGACGTTACCGACAGTGTGGCTCGAGATCGTGATCGCCTCAAACCTCCGTTGACGATGTGCTTTGTCTGCCCTGAGAAGTAGACAAACGGCTCTTCTGGAAGCCCGAGCGTCGGTCTAGGCCCATTGGCGCAGGTGCCCAGAAACCACCATTCAAAGGATCGTGCCGCACCACGAGGCGTATTCCTCCGGTGGAAAAACGGGGCTAGCTCGCGACCGCCCAGCCCCAGCGTCACACTGCGTGCTTCTAGCTTGACCAACGATGCACATGCGCGTTCCTGGCCTCGCCGGTGGCCATCCGAGCTGCCCGTTGCGGCTGCGCAGCCTGCGCCGCGGAGTGGCCGGCCCAGCAACCAGCCGTTCCTGGTTAAGGCAGGGTCCCGATGCAACCGCCAGGCGGGCAGGTATAAGATGGAGGTGACACCAGCCTGCAGCAGCTTGTCCGCCTTCTCACACCTTGCCCTGTGAGAGTACTCAACAAGACAACGACGCAGTCAGTCCAAGACAAGATACCCGTCTCAACCGCCAACATGAAGCTCGTCGCCGCTCTCTCCTTCGTCGCCCTGGCCGCCGCCGCCGCCGTCGACCCCCGCGGCAGCTGCCACGGCAACAACTGCAACCGTGCAGTCACTGGCACCCGCGACGGCCTCCTCCCGCTGACGGAGCGCTCGTCGCTCTGCGCGAGCTTCCTGCTCACGACCGTCACCCCGGCCGCCTCGTGAGTCCACACCCCTCACCCCCCCCAAAGACATGAAGACTAATGCCCGCCCGCCAGCACCGTCACGGTAACAGTCGAGGAGATCCACACCACCGCCGCCCCGACCCCGGCCAAGCGCGGGCTCGACGGCCGCCAGGTGACGGTGGTGCCCAGCTCCATCCCGGAGTTCGCCGACAACTGCGCCGACGCGGCCGAGTTCATCTCGGCGTGCTCGTGCTTCGGCGTGACGGGGTCCGTCACGACGGCGCCCGCGCCCACCGTCACCGTCACGACTACCGTCGACTACTGCGAGGATATCTGAGCGGTCACGGGTGACTCGGAGTGGTGACTCGGAGCGGTGAAGAGAGGGTGGCTTCATTCATGCGGAGAGACGCTTGGGTGTCGGACTCTCTCTCTCTCTCTCTCTCGGGGGTCATGGGATCATGTAATGAGTAACGATAGACACAATACACAAGAATCGCCGCGTTACGACGCCATGGTCAAGTTTACCCATCTGTGACTTCAAGTTGTGCCGCTCGAGCCTCAAAAAACGTCGAAAGGTCGAAAATTGTACCCAACCCTAACCCTTCCCGACTGAAAGAAAAGCTCGGGCCGCTATGCGCACCTCTGCAATTTCTGCAAATTGCAGGCGTGCACAGACCAAGCACTCCCCCCTATAAATTCTCGTCGACGCTCCCCAATTCTTGCTCTCTTCTTCTTCTTTTTCTTCTTCATACTTACCTTGATTGACTGCGCGGAGATCATGAACACCGCGCCGTATGGCGGAGAGCCTGCATTGCACATCGTGGTGCTAGCCATCATGAATTGTCCTTCGGGGCCGTTCCGGTCGCAATTTTTGCTGTCTTCACTCCAGAAATGGATTCTTTTCGCTGTGTGCCCGGCGCCTGGTCGAGCCATGGAGAAGAGTTTTTGGTTTCGCGTGTTTGTGTTGGGTGGTGTCTGTCAACGATCGAGGAACCATGGCATCGCTGCTTGCGGCCACCACATACAATGTCTAGTCGTCGCGTCGGGCAATTCGTGGTCGGTCGGCTGCAACACGCGAGATCATCGTTACACATCGTGTTCGTAGACGCGGTGTCGCTGGACCAGCCGACTGCACCCACAGCCATGGAACCCTTTTCGGGGACCTGGATGTAACTTGGCATCTCCAACTTCAACACTTGACACCAGGCACGCTCGGAGCAGTCAAACACGGTAGAAATCGACAGCTTGTTGGCCCGTCGCAAACCAGACGCGTCGCATTTTGGCGCGATCACAAGCAACTGTGACAGCCGCCATTCCGGTTTTTGACAGGTTGGGTCGGTCCATGTCGCTTCGCTGGAGAGGCTTCGGGATTCGGCAGCCACATGGATCGCCCCGCATCCGGCAGCCGCATGCACATGATGATTTCTCCGACCCTATCCGCGGCAAAGCACGGGATAAGCAAGCAAATCTTCTGCAGCAGAATCTCGTCTCTTTTCCGTTTGATATCGTTGCTGTCAAAAGCAAGAATTCGCAGGGAACGCCTTAAAAAATGTTACCTCGCAGTTTCGCCTTCACATGCCGCTGTGGGGACCCCACATCACCCCACGCTCCGAACGGCGCTATTGCCAAGAGCGGGCGCCGCAGAGAAGAGCGCCGCTGCCACTGACCCTGTCCTTGTCGTTGGAGCCGTCTTCACATGTCAGACACAACTGCCCCCGTGACGCCATGATTCGTGCCTGTCGCAGCCCATTTTGGCGGTACGTCGTGCCATGTGGCCGGATCAGCGTCGAAACTGTCCTGCCCCAAGCCAAGTCCGGGTTGTTCTTTGTTTGACAAAAACGTTGACGGCAAGAGGCACATCTTAGCTTAGGCCGACTGCTTCCCTCCCTCCGTCACGTCGACCATCCAATATCCTTCCCAACACCAGCCATCCCCTATTGTTCTGTGGACGGGCCCACTCCTCCCAGCGGCACGGCCCAGCTGCCTTGATCCGGCCGTCGACTCTGTGTGTCCCCGGGACCACTCAACATCCATTTCCAACATCTTACCGCGCCCCGAGTCTTTATGGTCAGCAACAATAACCGAGTCAATCGGACATATCTTTACGAGTCGGAGTGCGGTTGCGGACAAGCCGCCTGGCCGGCGTCAAGATGATCGACCACTTGCTGGGACGGCCGTCGGTCAAGTCGCGGAGGCTGCAGGTCCTCGCCGTCGTGGCCTTCTGGTCTGCCTACTTGATCAGGTACGTCGACTCCCCCCGCTACCAACATGCCCAGCTGACACGGAATAGGGGCAACAAACATGGCCCGCCCGTGCTGCGCTTCATGTCGCGCATACTCTCGAAACAGCTCACGGCCTGGCAGACGGTCGTCATCACCATGATTTACCTCTACGCCGCCCGCAACTTCAGCACCCTCGTCGGGCTCGCGAGCCCCGACCCCCTGAGCAACATGTACGACGCCACCTACTTCCGCGCCACCTGGGTGCTCACCGCCCTCGACGCCGGCTTCTGGACCGCCATGAAGATCGGCAACAAGACGTTGCGCGACCTGGCGAGCATCGGCTTCTCCCTCTTCTACATGATCGCCGCCGAGCAGGCCGACGAGAAGGTGCGTAAGGTGCGCGGCAACATCACGGTCGAGCACATGCGCGTCAGCTGGAACAAGGGCAGCCAGTCGCCCTACCTGCGCTTCCTGCAAGGCCTGGTCCGCCCGCGCCTGATGAAGTGGCCGCCGCGCCAGATCCGCATCCCACGTCCTGCGGCGAGCGACTACAAGGAGCCCGTCGAGGCGTGGCTCTATTTTGACGGGCCCTTGAATAGTCTGAAGAAGCACAACCGCATTATTTTGGACATCCCCGGGGGCGGCTTCGTGGCTATGGACCCCCGGTGCAACGACGACAAGCTGTTTTACTGGGCGGCCAAGACGGGCCTGCCCGTGTTGAGTTTGGACTACAAGAAGGCGCCCGAGTATCCGTACCCGTACGCGCTTAACGAGTGCTATGACGTCTACACCACCATCATCAAGACCCGCGGCAAGTGTATCGGGTTGTCTGGGAAGGAACTTCCCAAGGTTGTCATCACGGGCGATAGCGCCGGCGGGACGCTGGCAACCTCGACGACACTGATGATTATCGAGAGCGGCTCGTCTCCCGTGCGCCGCTTCCAGGGGCAGATGGACCTCCCTGTGCCCGACGGCCTGATCCTGTTCTACCCCGCGCTCGACATGAACATCGGTAGTTGGATGTCAGACGAGCAGATGGCGCTGATCAAGGACCGCCGCATGCGCGGGACCAACAAGCGCATCATCCAGCGCAAGCGGTCGCAGTACAACGACCTGGTCGGCACGCCCCACGCGTCCGACGACGAAGACGACGCCGCCGCCGCCGCCGCCGCGTCGTCGGAATCCCGCTCCAAATCCCGCTCCAGCAACGAGACCGAGCAAGGCGCCACGGGCGTCTCAGCCCAGCACGTCCGCGACCCAGCCCCCGAGTATGCCAACCTGGCCCCGACCACCTGGAGCCACGTGCACCAAGGCCCGCCGGCGCCCTCCGCCAGCAGCACCACCAAACCCACACCCAGTACCACCGCTCCCACCACCACCGGTACTCCCACCCCTACCAAACCAGGCGCCTCTCACCGGCCAGAACCGATGCGCACCCGCCTCGCCACCTCCTCCATGATCTCCTACTTCAACGACCGCGTGCTGACCCCCGAAATGATGCGCGCCATGATCATCCTCTACGTCGGCCCGCACAACCGCCCCGACTTCTCCCAAGACTATCTCCTCTCCCCCATCCTCGCCCCGGACATCCTCCTCTCCAAATTCCCCAAAACCTATTTCCTCACGGGCGAGCGCGACCCCCTGGTAGACGACACGATAATCTTTGCTGGGCGCCTCCGTAGGGTCCGCGCCGCGGCGCTGGCGAGCGGTGGGAAGCGGTTGGAGTACAGGGATAGTGATGCCTGCACCGAGGGGTTTGATGAGAAGGCTGTTGCGGAGGTGGTCCTTATTCCTGGGATCAGTCATGGGTTTTTGCAGTTTCCGAGTGTGTATCCGCCGGCGTGGCGGTTTTTTGAGCGGACCGTGGGGTGGATGGAGGGGTTGTTTTTGGAGGCGGAGCGGAGGGAGGAGGGGAGGGTGTGGGAGGGGCGGGGGAGGCAGATGGGGAGGGTGATGGGGGGTGAGGGGGAGGGGGGGGGGGGGGGGGGGGGGGGGGGGGGGGGGAGCAATGGGGGTGGGAATGGCAGGCATCATTATAGGAGGGATTCGAGTGGGGAGGAAGATCAGGTTCTCGAGATGAAGGGGTCGGTGAAGCAGAGGGAGAGGCGGGGGAATGGTGAGGATAACCTGAGTAAGGATAAGGGGAAGGATGTGGTTCTGGGGCAGGGTACGAATGGGGCGGGGGAGGAGAATGGTGGTGGTGGTGGTGGTGGTGGTCTGTCTAATGGGCTTGACGACCAGCACTCGCCCGCCGCTGCGGGCAGCGAGGATAATATCGTCGGCGATGCTGGCCCGTATGAAGCACCCCGGCCTGGCGGAGCCAGCAATGGCGGCGGCCGGAAAAAGAAGCAGGCTGCGAGACGGGCGAGGACGACGAGGGAGGAGGACGATGATAGGAGCTTGGTGAAGCTGGCGAGCACGGATGATTTGCTTGGGAGGAGGATGCATGGCCTGGCGGGGGGGTTGACGGGGTTGCATGATGATCCGGTGTAGGTGGGAGGGAGGATGGGCAGGGCGTATGCTTGATAGATGGGGTGGGTGGTGTGACGGATAGATGTTGGGGTACGCCGCTTGGTGTAGCGAATGTGGATTTGACCAGCGGGCGTGGGTTGTGTGTATGTCTCAAGGGACGGTGGGTAACCGACTGACTTCGTCCCTGAAATAGGGAGGTAGGGTTGGAGAGTATGTACAATTTGTCCGTGGTCCTGTTATTCGTCTGCGGCCGGTCTCAGTTGGCCGAACCCAGTCGACTACCAGACAAGTAGACACCAACATACCAGCATACCTCCATACAGGATAAAAACGTCATCGTTCACATCATATCTTCCAAACACGCCCTTCCGTTTGCCTAACCCGGTGACAGCTTTCCTCAAGACCCCATCCAAGTTTGATACAGAGATGGGGCAGTAGGCACCATCTGTATGGCACCACGACGCCGCGAGAAAGACACAATGGGCGGCGGTACAGGCTGGTTCAAGCAAGGGGGTTATATCCACCAACCGTAGCTACCAGGTATCTCGTCAACCCCCCCTACTTGAAGCTCAGGTACCCACATATCCGACCTTCGATAGCAGTCTTCCCAGTTGCAGCCCTCCAAGTTATCCTTCTCCCCTTCACCTCCCTCAACCTTACATCACTGTAGCTGAGAACCGAGCCCCCTCCCGTGCCCGTCGGTCATGCAGACAGACTTCGGCCATCGCTTCCCTCCCCTGCCTCCCTTCTCCTCCGGCCGAGTTGTCTCCGTCTCCCGGAAGCTGCGAGAGCTTAATTAGTTGCCGTCGTCGTCGACGGGCGGAGCCGGCATCTGGTTGTCACGGCGCGTGGCATGGTTATCCTGGGGTTTGGCGGAGGGAGGGCTCGGCATGTTGTTGTCACGGCGCATGTGGTTGTCTCGCGGCATGTGGTTATCTTGGGTTGAGACGGTGTCGCCGTCGGAGCGGGAGGCGGGGGGCGAGGGCATGTGGTTGTCGCGCGGCAGGTTGCCGAAGGGCAGGGCGGCTGCCGCTGTGGCGAGGCTCAGGATGAGGAGGTTGAGCTGCATTTTGGACGGCTGTTTTGCTTGGAGTACTGGCGTTTATCGCTGGCTGGAGAATAATGAGTCTTGGCAGGTACAATACTGTTGACGGACGACGCAAGATGGGCAGTTGTGGACGGGACCATTTTATGGCTGTTCTGAGCCGACACATCACATCTCTCCCTCCTCCCCATCTTGACTCCCCGGCGGTGTTGATGGTGCCGGAACCCGACGGTGGAATGCTGACCCGGCGAGGTGTCGTGGACGTTGCATGGTGAGGAGAAGGCTTCGCAGTGGCGGCCTGGCGTCGACGTGGTGGTGGGTGGGCTTTGGCGAACGAAGCGGGAAGGTGATGGGGTGCACGAAGGCGAGGTGGACCAATGGCGGCCAATATCGAATCCAATATCGGGGAAGTCGGGACAACAACCATGGCAAAGGACTGGTGGCCGCAGAGCATGCCTCCTCTGCAGACATGGGCACGGGAGCTGCCCGGGGATCAGAGACATACTCCATCATCCATGGTAAGATGGAGAAACTCTTTCAATCCCCTTACCTCGCCCCTGTCTCGTTGCTGAAGAACTGATGCTAAGTCCGTCTATCCAAGTCTATCAAAGTCTGCCAAGGTCGTGGAACTAGCCTCGTCCTAAGCCGTAAACCCTAATGGTGTTAACTTGTATCTGACATAGTCTTTGTCATTAACCAATGTCTCTGATGTTCGAACACACTGCTTGAACCCCCAGCATCCCTCCCCCATCACAACCCCCCAACAACCTCCCACAAAACCTCCGCCATCCTCCCCCCCCCCCCCCCAAACCCCACCTACCCCCCCCCCCCCCCCCCCCCCCCCCCCCCCCCCCCCCC
>MU854719.1:0-15688 GCA_033296685.1 Parachaetomium inaequale | reverse complement strand
AGGTAAAGAAAGTATAGAAGAAGGCTAAGAGGAGTATAGACAAGGAACCTATTTACATTAATCTTAGTATCAATAGACTGTTTTATACTAAAGCCTTTATCGACTCTAGATACTTTGTACTATAGTACGATTTATAGAGCTCTTGCCTATTGTCTATATCTCCTATATATTACCGTCACTCCCTAAGATCTTAAATAGGTTAACTCTCTTGAAAAAGGAGTGATTACCTAGGTAGAGTAGGTAGAAATTACCTCTATAAAAGATAAATTAACGATTAGATCGTTAGGCCTTATAGTAAAGGAATAGAGCTATTTGAAGGAGGTTAGGCTCCCCCTATACTAATAGATAGCTAGTGTTTTCGGGGCCCTAGTATAAAGGATTAGGAAAACCCAAGGGCAGGTATAGGTCTTTACTATATATCTTATAGATATCGAAAAGGTACTAGTACTAAAGAAGTATAGTAACCTTTATAAGAAGCTATCGAAGTACTATTACGATTTCCTCTCGTTATTCAATCGAAAGTAAATAGACTAGCTACCTTCTTATCGACCAGGGGTTGATTATAAGATCTCGCTCGAAAAGGACTCGAATAGCTAAGACAAGGCTCCCCCTTAGGGTCTATTATACAGTATATCCCGGGAGGCATTAGTCCTCCTATAAAAGACCCTAATAGAGCTATTGGACAAGAATTTCGTCCGAGTAAGTAGTTCTACTATATTAGCCCTAGTACTGTTCGCTAGGAAGCTAAGAGGTAGTCTCTACTTCTATATCGATTACTATAGGCTGAATACTATAACTAGAAAGGACTACTATCCTCTTCCCCTGATCAGTAAGATATTAAGGTCCCTGTTAAAGGCAAGGTAGTTCATAAAGCTAGATATAATTATAGCTTTCTATAAGATTAGGGTTAGAGAAGAAGACATGGAAAACAGCCTTCTATATATATTATAGCCTTTTCGAGTAGCTAGTAACCCCCTTTAGGTTAACAAGTACCCTAGTAACCTTCTAGCGATATATTAACTATATACTACAAGAGTATCTTAACGAGTTCGTCTTAGCTTATATCGATAATATACTAATCTATTTGGATAACTCTCTCTCTAACTATAGGAAGAAGGTTAGAAGTATTATAAAAAGATTAATAGATATTAGCTTATAAGTCGATATCGATAAGTATAACTTCGAGGCTAAAAGTATTAAATACTTTAGGTTTATTATCGAGGTTAGTAAAGGGATTCATTACGATCTAGAAAGGTTAAGGCTATAGAATCCTAGGAACAACTATATACTACTAAAGGAATCTAGAGCTTCTTAGGATTCGCTAACTATTACCGAGAATTTATTCTTAGTTTCTCTAATATCGCTATCCCCCTTATATTACTAATGAAAAAAGATATACCCTTTATCTAGTCGCCTTAGTATAAGGACGCTTTCTAGCGCCTAAAGGCCTTTCTAATCGGGGTACTAGTTTTAGTACAATAGGATCCTAAACGAAAGACAATAGTCGAGGTAGATTCCTCTAGGTATACTATAAGGGGTATTCTCTCCTAGCTCGGGGATAATAGACTATTATACTCTATAGCTTTCTTCTCTAAGAAAAACCTCTTGGCCGAGTATAACTACCTAATCTATAGTCCGCTATTTAAAACAGTAGGATACTAAGTTATAGAGTATACCCTTATTTAAGGTCCTAATAGACTATAAAAACCTTAAGTACTTCTAGAAGAAGTAATAGCTAAGCGAGAGATAAGTTCGTTAGTCAGAGATCCTAGTAAGGTACAATTTCACCCTATAGTACCGCCCTAGCAAGGAAGCTATAGTCCTAGACGCCCTCTCGAGGAGGGAATAAGATATACTAACGGATGATTACGATAAGCGCCTAGCTAGATACTACTTCTAGCTTCTGAAGTCAAGGAGAGGCTGTACCTCTATATATCGGACCTAGGTTAAGACTATCCTAGCCCTAATTGAGAAGAGGGCTAACAAGGACTATAATAGAGACGATAAAGCCGACAAGTCTAACCCCCTGGTTAGCCCCTTTTCCAAGGAACACCTAGGGAACCTATAGAATCAAGCCTTAGAGGTAAACAACCAGTACTAGTTGATTCGCTAGTTCGTTAGGGATAAAGTAAGGTAGTTCCCTCTCTAATAGAGGTTACTAATCTCTATCTCAGAATACTCGATCGACAATAGATAACGCTTCTATTAGAGAGACTATATCTAGCTACCCTTCTTCGAGCCGCTATATATATATATATAATCTAGGAGACCTATAATTCCTCTCTTATAGGATATCCTAGAAGGGATCTTACTAAATTGTTAATCGTCTAGGAATATATCTAGATCGGCCTCAGCTAGGATATTAGATAGTTCCTTAGGAATTGTAATATATAGCGGAATATCTATTTAGAGGGAGAAGAAACGTAGCCTGTTGAGGCTACTCCCTATCCTTAGAAGGATCTAGAGTAAAATCTCTATAGATTTTATTACTAGCTTACTACTATCTAGCCTTGACCGAGCTAAGACTATCTTAGTAGTTATAGACTAGTTGTCTGAGTATAATCTTTAAAGCGATAACTTCTACTATAGTTAAGGTAGTAGTAGACTACTTACTACTCTATCTTATATAGTATTATAGACTTCTATTAGCAATTGTATTAGACAAGGGTCTTTAATTTATAAGCCTAGTCTAGAAGAGGATCTATAAGTTATTTAGGATTACTCGGAGGTTATCTATAGCTTTCTACCTAGAGACCAACAGTACTATAGAGTATACTAACCAAGGTATAGAATACTATCTATACTATTTTATAATATATTAGTAGGATAATTAGACTACTCTTTTACCTATAACGATAGTCGCTATTAATAACCGAGTAGTAACTTCTATAGGGCTAAGCCCTTTCTTTATAACCTATAGGTATAATATAGACCTCCTTAGTCTAACTAGAGGGGGGAACGACCTAAGGACCTCTAGGAATTCTCTAATCGCTCGAGGAGAGGCATTTATAGCTCGACTTAGGGAGGCAATAGAGTTTACCTAAGTAGCTATAATAGTAGTACAAGAGTAGTAGGAGTAGTATATTAACTATATCTAGTAGTCTATAGAACAATTCTATATTAGCGATAAAGTCTAGTTCTATTTAAAGAATATTAAGACTGATAGACCTTCTAAGAAGCTGAACTAGCTTAACGCTAAGTATACTATTATAAAAGTTATTAGCTCCTATATCTACTACCTAGATACTCTGCCTAGTATTCGGAACGTTTTCTATATTAGTTTATTAAAGAGAGTAGGCAATAACCCCCTACTAATATAGTAGCAGGACGATACCTACCCCCCTATAGTGATCTTAGAGGATAATAAGGGTAAAGAGTAGCTTATTAAGGAAATTTTAAGAGACGAAAAGCATATGCCGAGGAATAAGGCTCCTAGTTAAATGGTCTGGATAGGTAAAACCGATCTAGGAACTATTGGACGCCTTCTTCGAAACGGAAGCTTTAGATAAATTTAAGGCTATATATAGGAAGATTTCCCCCTGACTAGAGGGAGGAGGGGGGTATTGTAATAGGCTGAGCCCTATTGCCGGCCTCGGACACCCTCGGCCAAGATATACGACCTGATACAGCCGCTATAGTACGTATTACGCGCCTATCACTATGACACAAGAACTTGATAGGGCTGTTACCATTGCACATATACTTACTTCGGCTATAAAGAAGGTACCTGGGGAACCGTTCATTCCTTCTACTTTCTTCTTCTCTTCTTCAAGTTTAGTATACTTGTAGAGTCGTCATCAGCTAGTTGCAATATACCCGTTGAGACCGTTACACCGGCCGGCTACCTCAATGTATATGGGCCTCCCCCTCTTCCGTTTTCTAGCCACCTCTTGGAATCCATCGTCTCCCTGGCTAGGCTGAAAGGTAAAGGCAGGGCTCGGTGGCTTAGCTAGGGCCTCGAAGGTCTTCGGTCGATGTAGGTAGGCCTCCTTAGCCCTTTCCCGGGCTCTGGCCCCCTATGGGCAGGCCCTCGACCACGTAGTATAGGGGCCTCTAAGTATAATTTCGAAGTCTATAAGGGCAGTCTATATATATTTTACTAGTTATACTTGGTTTTTAGGGTTTCGAGCTACCTCTATATATTATTGAGAAGGTACTATACTATTTAGTTGTCTTTAGCTCTATAGGTTTGTCCTATATAACTAACCTAAATACTATAATATAGATATCGAGCTCTAGAATATGCTATCTAGCTCCCTCTACCTTATTAACTATATCGAGCTTGTTCTAGGCCTCAGTTAGTTTAAGACGTTGTTTAACTATATTAAGGAAGATCTTCACTATATACGTTCCTTAGATCTCTAGGACCTTTATATATTAGGTATAGATATAGACTATTAAGAAATTAGTAATCTATATTTAGGTAGAGATATTTCCTTCCTTAGCGATAGTAAGGTACTTATTATACTATTTATAAATAGCTATCTATACTATTGATTCTATAGGTATAATAACTACCTTAAGCATTTAAATAAAGGCTCTTACTCTAAAGATACCAAGGCTAGAGATAATACTAAGTACTGTTTTATAGATCTTAGCCTTAATAGTAGCTATAATAAGCTTATAGATCTATTCGACCCTTTTAATATCCTCTTTATCTATTGTTATATCATTTAGGTTTAGCTATATATAGTAGTCGTTATATTTAGTATAGAAGGCAATAGTAGCTTCTTCCTAGGAGATAGGAGGTAGTTATATTGGGTTAGGACCTTATATCTAGGGATCTATAACCCTCTATTAGTTATATTTAGCTAAGAACTAGTCGGTTCGAGCTATCTAGAGCTTATCGACAATCTCCTAAATAGTAAGTTCGGGCTATATACCAAGCATCTCCTGCTCGGACAAGAAATATTAGTTTAGGTCGATAATAGCCCAAACGCCTATTCGCTGTACTTAGAGCTAGATATAGTCGATCTATATTACCTAGTCGGCTATAGTTTCGAGCTTAATAGTTATAGGAACCTAGATCTTCGAAGCGGTGTCGGTTATAGTAGAAAGCGGGTTTTATAGCTATATTAAGCTTGAAAAGGGTGAAACAAGGGCGTCCATCGTCGACTATAGACGCCTAGGGTCGCCAGCGACCACCGGCGTCCACAGTATCTATATAGTATATAGTCACTCATTCTGAAGGGCTCTGGGAATCCTTCAGTAAGCAATATATTATAGTGTTTGTAGTAACCTTTGTATTCTATACTCATTGTGAGGAACACCTTGTTATAAACCCTTTAGCTTTACCGAACCTCTTGGACCGAACTAGTCTTAATACCTCTACTAACCCCTTTTAGAGTTAGATCTAACTAGGTTTGTTATATATTGCTTACTCCCTTTCTTTCTATTACAGCTTAGGACAGAGGTATCTCTAGCTACAATAGCTCCGAATACTCTAACTCCGGCTATTGTAGCCTAGATCAATACTACGCCCCTGACTATAGTATAGGTCTAGTAGCTCCTGGACTAGGCTAATACCTAGATTATATAGCTTGAGCTCGAACGCTCTATTAATAAAGTTAAGCTAGATATACCTACTAAGTATAAAGGTAATAAGGATGTTTTTACTAGATTCCTAGTCTAAATATAAGCCTATCTCCTATACTACCCTAAGAAGTTTACCGACAAGGCCTATAAAGTTATATTCGTAGCCTTATACCTCGAAGGAAAGGTACTCCGATAGTTTGAACCTACCCTAAAGGACTTCCTTAAGAACCCCGATAACGATAATTGTAAGGAGTTTACCTAATAGGTTTTTTAGAGCTACGCTAGTTTCGAGAGCGAACTCGAGAAAGTGTTTAGAGATATAGACGAGAAGCTCTATATATAGTAGCGGCTGACGTGCCTAATATAGACTAAATCTATAGCGACTTATACTATAGTTTTCTAGTAGGATACTATTAGGGCTGAGATCAACGACAAAGGCCTTATATAGCTGTTCTACAATAGCCTTAAGGAAGAGGTTAAAGACAAGCTCTATAAGGTCGATAGGCCTAATACCCTCGACGAGTATATCGCTATAACGATCTAGATTGACGATCGCTAATACTAGTGTAAATAATAGTATAAGAATAGAGGCGGACCCTAATAGCAAGGGTAATCTACCTATAAGCCTAACGATAAGAAGAAGTAGTACTATAGTATAGTATATAGTACTTATTTAGGCGCTATAGATATAGATACTAACTAATATATTAGGCTAGTTAGGAAGGATAAGGCTGATATCACTTGCTTCAACTATAGTAAGAAGGGATACTTCAAGCAGGACTATAGAAGCCCGAAGAAGAATAGCTAGAAGCCTATCCCAGGATATATAGAGACAGCTGCTATTACTAAAGGTATTTATATAGTCGAGATCTTAGCTATAAGCAAGGAATACGATTTAGAGGACGTTAAAGAGAGTATCGATCGGGAGATTATACGCTAGGACTAGGATAGTCTATCTAATAGCGAAAGTATATCTTCTGATATAAAGAGTATCTCTAATATAAGCTTATAGGCGGTATATAAGCTCGAGGAGTTTATACGACACAAGGTCTCGGAAGTCGCGCAATATAGTATCGCTAGGGCGGTACTCGACTAGAACCTTCGGATGAACCATAAGTATATACGCTATAGGACTAAGTAGATAGTCGAGAGCGATAGCGATAGTATAGATAAAGGCGAAGAAGATTAACTAGAATCAATAATACTAGTAGCCTAGTAGTACATTGAATAAATCGCTGCTATATAGGGACTAGAATTAGCCTAGGATAGCAATAGGCAATAGAGGACTATAGATAAAAGGGACTCGGTAGTAGGCCCCGACCTAGTCTACCTCTAGCATTACATCCAAGAGCTTAAGGAGTAGAACAATTAACTTTAGACTAAGGTGTTCAAGTTGGTTACTAAAGGATAGACGGTTAAAGGAAGACTTAGCGAGGTAATCCAATAGGTAGACGCGCTCCGTAAGGAAATCTTCTAGGTCAACGACTCCTTCGATTATAGGGATATCGGATAGAATAGACCCTATAATATAGGCGCTAAGGACTACTATCCTATAGAGGTCTAGAACCCCGAATACAAGTATTATAACTAGGTTAGGCGACAATACCTTAAGAACGTTGAACCCTAGGACTAAGAGGAGTTCTAGAGGATAAGAGCCTATATTAGTCTCGGGAAGAATAATAACGATATAAAGGAACTTAACTACTAGGGAAAGTTCTAATAAGCTAATAAATCGGAATTATAGCGACTATATCCCGAGCAGGCGGCCTATATATAGGTACTATAGTTCTAGTATATTATATATACTTATAAGTATTACTTTAAAGAGAAGTATAACTATAACTACTGGCTTATCTATAAGACTATACCCGATAGGCGTCCTAGGCCGATCTAGTAGACGTTCGACTAAGGATAGGGGGTATCTAACCTACTCTAGTACTTCGAGTACCTAGACGATAGAAAGGTTTATATATAACTATAGCAAATATAGCTATCCCTATATATATACTTATAGGACAATAATATTAGCTACTATAATAGTATAGATTATATCTAATACCTATAAGCTAAAAGCGAGGAGTACTAGTATAAAAAGATAGAAACGAGAGAACGCTATTCGTAGGACTTAATATCCTAGGGGAAGAAATATAACTCGGACCTAACCTAGGAATAGGGGAGTAAGGATAAGGACCGGTTGGTATAGAGTAGTAAGCAATAGTTATAAGAGTTTAGTACTATTATTGTAACGGGCTGAGCCCTATAGAGGCCTCGGTGACCCTCGGCTAACCCCAACCCCTGATAGGAACCCCTGAACGTCTATCCCCCGGCTAACGACGCTACTACCAACAACCCTATTACGCTTACCCCTTTTCATCCGTAGTCTCCATCTAGGTAGACAGAAGCCAACGTAACGCGTTGACCATTTTCTCTTCTTTCCTTTCCTTCCTTAAGTTTAGTTATACTCGTAGAGTTGTCATTAGATAGTTGTAATATACTTCCTAGGACTGTTATATTATAACTAAGCTTCCTTCTCCTATTGTCAATTGTAGAGAAGTGAGCTAGCGGAAGCCTTCTACCGAGCGAGGTATAGCGGAAGCCCTCTACTAAGCGAGGTATAGCGGAAACCTATAAGGAGAAGTATTATAATGCTAGTCGACGACAATACAAACGAGGGGAGCTAGAGCAGCTATTAGTTAGTCTAACTAATATAGCTCCTTACTATATAGCTAGGGATAATCTAAGTGGGATAGTCGGAATAGGCCTAGCGGTTTTCTAAGATAGAGGTACGCTAGGCCTAAGAGCGGGAGGCAATATAGGTATATATCAAGGCCCTCTAGGAGACTATTATATCCCTATAAGCTATACTAGCGACTATACTATAAAGCCTAATACTCTTTATACTCTCTATAGTAACTATTATACTACTATCTCCCCCTAGCTAGATAAAGAAGAAGATAACCCTTCTAGACTTACCTTACTTCGATAGGAACTAGAAGAAATACTAGAATTAGAGGTTAGAGATAGAAGGTAAACTATATACCGATAGCTACCTATTTGGTTTACCTATATACTAGTTTACCTATATCTACTCCTAGCTCGGAGATACCCCTTAGTCGATAGTAGCTACTTTCTATAAGAGTAGTAGCCTAGGTAGTACTTATAACCCTATAGGTTTCCTCTAGTACTTAACTATTATATATAAAAACCCTAATATCGCCTAATATATATTTAATAACCTCGATAGTATAGCCTAGGGTAAAATATAGTTGTTTATAGTATTCTACCTAAGGTTCGAGAAATAGTTAGCCGATATAGGAGACGCTACTTAGTATACTATAGTCTAAATCAACTACCTCTAGAAGGCCTTTAATAATAAGATAAAAGACCTCTTTATCCCAATGCTATATCTACCGAAGGACTATCTAGGATTTATCTAGGAGCTCTATAACCTTAGTGCTAATATTAATGCCCGAAAGGCTACCTAGAGGAGAGTAGTTAGGAGAGCCCTATCCTTCCCTTAAGCAAGGAATACCTTCCCCGACTAGAGAGCTATAAAGTACTAGGACTATAACTATACTACTATACCCCTCTATAATATAATGGACTAGGAGCCTACGAAGATTAGCTAGATAATCTAGTAGGATAATCTAAAGCTCACTAGCAAGTAAGCTAAATAGATAGACGAGAAGGAGAAAGAGTACTAAAGGAAAGAAGGTTACTACTTTAGGTATAGGAGAATAGGATATATAGTAGCCGAGTACCTACTCTTCCTAGCTAGACTACCTAGCCTAGCTAGAGTAAACTACTCCTAAATAAAGAAGTTAAGGCTAGTTGTCAAGGCCTTAGTCGAGGATATTAAGGATAAAGGAGGTATATTATATAACTAGTTAGAAACTAATAATAAAGAGTTAAAAGAGTAGCTCCTAGCTAAAGTTATAGCTAGGAGTACTAAGAGGTAAAATAAAAGTAGAAGAAAGTTAAGAACTAGATAGATAGTAACCTCCTTTATATTAACTTTAGTATTAATAGTACCTATTATACTAAAGCCCTTATTAATAGTAGTTATCTATACTTCGCTACTATTAGTCTTTTACTTATTAAACTCTTAAGCCTCTTATATATCTCTATTACCCCTTATAACCTTATTTAAGTTAATATAATAGTTAAGGATGCTATCCGAGAGGTAGCTTATATAGATATCGATATTAATAGCTATAAGCTGAACTACATCTTCTTCTATATTATCCCTGACTAGGAGGACGATATTATCTTTAGGAGGCTATAGATAGATACCAAGGAAGTAACGATTTCCCTATCTCGAAGGGAACTAACGATTAGGATATTAGGCCTATCTATTAGAGAAAGGAGCTAAGGAGATAGTATTATACTCCTAATCTTTTAGTAGATATTAAATATATTTAGAACCTTAGTATAGAGGGCCTAGAGGACCTAGAAGTCCTAGGTACTATAGATATATAACCTAATAACGCTAGTATAGGTTTTCGCTATAAGCCTAAGAGATATCGAGAAAGCTCTTACGCTAAAGAAATATGTTAACCCCTGACTAAAGCTACTATAGTATTATTATAAGTTCCTCCTACTTTTTCGACTATAATACCGTTGACCGACTGCTACCCCTCCGACTAAGGATAGACTATAAGATTCTATTAGAAAGAGGCGAAGGTAGGTAGGAGAAACCTCTACCTTAGGGCCCTCTCTATAGGATATTATATAAGGAACTAATTATCCTGTAGAAGACCTTTATAGAGCTATTCGACAAGAACTTCATTAGGTAAGTAGTTTATTAGCCTCGGCTCTAGTCCTATTCGTTAGGAAGCCTAGGGGTAGACTATACTTTTATATCGACTACCGAAGGTTGAACGCTATTACCTATAAAGACTAGTACCTACTCCCCTTAATCAATAAGATACTAAGGTTACTTTCTAAAGTAAAATGGTTTACGAAACTAGATATAATCTTAGCCTTTTATAAGATCCGAATTAAAGAAGGGGATAAGTAGAAGACAGCCTTCCGAACGAGATATAGCCTCTTCGAATAGCTAGTCACCCCCTTTAGCCTAATAGGTACCCTAACTACCTTTCAACGATATATTAACTATATACTTTAGGAGTACTTTAACGAGTTTTATTTAGTATATATCGACAATATCTTTATCTATTCTAATAGCTCCCTCTTAGACTATAGGAAGAAGGTTCGAAAGGTCTTATAAAGGCTCTAAGAAGCTAGTCTATAGATCAATATCGATAAGTATAACTTCAAGGTAAAAAGTATTAAGTACCTTAGGTTTATTGTTAAAGTAGGGAAAAGGATCTATATTAACCCTAAGAAGATTAGAGTAGTTAAGTAGTAGGAGTAGCTAAAGACTATTAAAGGAGTTAAGTGGTTTATAGGGTTTATAAACTACTATCGAGAGTTTATCTTAGACTTCTCGACTATAGTAATACCTCTAATAGTACTTATAAAGAAGGATACCCCCTTTATTTAGTTAGACTAGTATAAAGAAACTTTTAAATAGCTAAAGGCCCTCTTTATTAGTATACTAATCCTAGTATAATAGAACTCTAATAAGATAATAGTCGAGATAAACTTATTAGGATATATAGTTAGAGGAGTACTCTCTTAATATAACGATAAAGGGACCTTATACCTAATAGCTTTCTTTTCAAGGAAAAATAACCTAGCCGAGTATAACTACTCGATCTACAATAAAGAACTATTAGCGGTTATCTATTGCTTTAAGTAGTAGGACACTAAGCTCTAGAGTATACTAGCGTTCGAGGTCTAGACTAACTATAAGAACCTTAAATACTTCTATAAAAAGTAGTAGTTAAGCGAATAGCAGGTCTACTAGGTAGAAGTCCTTGCCCGCTATAACTTTAAAATGATCTACTAGCTAGGTAAAGAAGCTATAATATCTAATATACTCTCGAGGAAAGACTAAGATATACCGGTAGACGAATTCGACGAATACCTTACTACACATTGCTTCTAGCTACTAAAGGTATAAAAGAGCTATATCCTAGTCTACCAAGTATAAATCAAGGCCTTTAAGTAGGCTATCGAGGTTAAAGAAGTAGAACCTTAGACTAAAGAGCTAAGGATAAAGGTTAACGCTAGGTTTATAAGGGCTAGTGACTAGGATAGGGATAACGACAATTAAGCTAATAAGTTAGACCCCTTTGAGAATCTGTTTACCAATAGCCTTCTAAAAGACCTATAGGACTAAGGACTAGAAGCTAATAACTATTACTAGCTAATCTACTAGTTAGTTAAGGATAGTAAGAGGTAGTTACTACTATAGTAGGGGTTACCGATCTCTATTATAGAGTACTCAATTAACGAAGAAAAGTAGCTCTACTAGAGGGGGTAAATCTAGCTTCCTCTCTTCGAACTACTCTAAACCTAGGTTATCTAAGAGATATACGATTTAGCCCTCTCTAGATACCTAGGTAGAGACCTAACCAAGCTATTGATCAACTAGAAGTTTATATAGCCTAGCCTTAGCTAGGATATCTAGAAGTTCCTTTAGAACTATAATATATATAGAAGAATAACGATATAGAGGGAGAAGCGGTATAGCCTACTAAAGCCCTTCTCTATCCCTAAGCGGATTTGGAGTAAGATTTCTATAGATTTCATTACTAGCTTACCTCTATCTAGTACTAACGAAGCGGATATAATTATAGTTATTACCGATAGGCTATTGAAGAGTATAGTCTTTAAGGTAATAGTGTTTACAATAGCCGAAGCTATAGCTAAATAACTATTTAATAGTTTTATCTACTACTATAGTCTCCCTTTAGCAATTGTCTCTGATAAAGGCCCTTAGTTCGTCGGCTATATATAGAAGAGGATCTACGAGTTACTTAAGATTATCCGGAGACTATCTGTAGCCTACTACCCTAAGACCGATAGTATAATAGAACGAGCTAACTAAGTAGTAGAGTACTACCTATACTATTATATAATATCTATAGGATAACTAGGCTAGCCTACTACCTATAGCTATACTAGCTATTAACAATTGGAATATAATATCAATAGGGATCAGCCCCTTTTTCCTTATATATAGCTATAATATAGATCTCCTTGACCTAGCTAGGGGATATAAAGACTTATATACTATTAGGAACTCCCTAGTAGCCTATAGAGAAGCCTTTATCGCTAAACTCAAGGAAGTAGTAGTAGTAGCGTAAGTAGCAATAGCTACTACCTAAGAGCTATAGGAAGAATATACTAACTAGGCTCGATAGGTAGCTGAATAGTTCTATATAGGAGATAAGGTATAGTTACAATTAAACAACGTTAGGACTAATAGGCCCTCGAAGAAGCTCGACTAGAGGAACACTAAATATACTGTTATAGAGCTAATCGGCTCGTACGCCTACCGCTTAGATATACCGCCGGGCGTCTACAACGTGTTCTACGTTATATATTTGAAGAGGGCTAGCGATGATCTATTACTATCGTAGGTCCAGGACGATACCCAGCCCCCTAGGATAGTACTAGAGGACAACCCAGATAGCGAGGAGGAATAGTATATCGAGGAGATCCTCGATTCAAGGAAGACAAGAGGAGCGACGAAGGTACTAGTCAAGTGGACTAGCTACGTGCGGCCTATATAGGAGCCGCTGAGTACCTTCTTAGAGACAGAGGCCCTGGACTGGTACGAGGCCGTCTATAGGAAGATTATGGAAGATGATGCAACGCCGGGAGAGGCGGGGGATATTGTAACGGGCTAAGCCCTGTAGAGGCCTTAGTAACCCTCGGCCAACCCTAACCCCTGATAGGAACCCCTGAACGTCTATCCCCCGGCCAACGACGCCACTACTAACGACCCTATTACACTTACCCCTTTTCATCTATAGTCTCTATCTAGGTAGACAGAAGCCAATGCGATACGTTAACCATTTTCTCTTCTTTCCTTTCCTTCCTTAAGCTTAGTTATACTTGTAGAGTCGTCACTAGATAGTTACAATACACTTCCTAGGACTATTACAATTATAGAAGTAAGCCGAGGAGTAGATAGAGATGCCTTAAAGTACTAGCAAAGCTTAGGAAACAACTCTAGGCCCTCTAAGGGGCCCGACGACCTCTAATACTCTTATAACGACGACAAGCCTGTAAGTATAGGAAGAACTAGGTGAAATAGAAGGGCTATAACGATCTCCTAGTAAGCGAAGTAGAAGTCGTAGCTATATCAAGTACTAGGACTAATAGAAGACTCTAGATCCTAGTATACTAGAAGCAATATTAGGTATTAGCTTTAATAGATAGAGGGTTGGAACTTAACCTCATCTCACTAAGATTTGTTAACTAGCTCTAGATTTCAGAGAGACTGAAAGATATTATATATATAGTCAAGGGACTATTCGAAATATAGTAGGCTCGATATAAAACTAAGCTACTCGATATTACTATCGAAAGGAAGACTATAAAAGTCATTTTCGATATTATAGATATAGGAACCGATAAAGATATAATCTTAGGATTCCCCTAGTACGAGGATTATAATCTAGATATTAGTTAGAAGGGAGGTAGCTAGCTATAGCCCTAACTAGAACCGGGACTATATCCGACTAATACAATAGGAGGTATAGACAAAGGATTACGAACAAGCGGCACTAGATATATACTCTCCAAGGATCTACTACGAGCAACGGGCGAAGAGGCGTAGGGTGCTAAAGAGTGCCTAAGTGCTAAAAGTGCCAAAGGTGCCAAAGTACTAAGAGTGCTAGAAGCACTAGGACAGGAGGTATAGCAACCCCTAGATATAAGAAGAGGCGGTAGTTATAGAGGATCGGACGAACGACTTAGCAAGATAAAACAGGTTGCTAAGGAGATAGCTATTATCTCGGTCGACAACTATAGCAATATTCGATTCTAGGAGTAGGTATAGTAGGCCGATATAGCTAAAGTCACGGCCAACGGCAAATTCATATACTATAAAGGTATAGCGAAGAACAACGAAATAGGGCAGATCCTAGTAGAATACCAAGGACACCTAGCGTTCGAAGCAAAATATATAGAAGGGTTACTAGATTATAGACCTTAGGATTATAAGATTAAACTTAAAGAAGGTACCTAGTTAAAGTTCTTTAAGGTATACTATACTAACAAGCTCTAGGATAAGGAATTAAAGAACTATATCGAGAAGAATCTTAAGATCGGATATATCAGACTATCAAAGTCGCTAGTAGGATACCCTATCCTCTTTATCCCAAAGAAGAATAGGAAGCTCTAGATATATATAGACTACTAATAGTTGAACGACAAGACTATAAAGAATAGATACCCCTTACCTAGGATCGACTAGCTTCGAGACTACCTAGCAGGGGCCCGGTACTTTATATAACTCGACCTTCTAACTATCTATATATACCTACGTTCGTATCAAAGTAGGGGACAAATAGAAGATAGCTTTCTAGACTCGTTATAGACTCTATAAGTACTTAACAATACTATTCGGGCTAATAAATATACTAGCTACCTTCTAAGCTATAGTTGACTATATAATATACTTATATCTAAATAAGTTCGTAGTATACTATCTTAATAATATTCTTATCTACTCGAAAACGCTTAAGGAGTATAAGGAATATATAAAACAAAATGCTAGATATACTATATAAGTAGAAGCTCTCGGTTAACAAAGAGAAAAGTAAGTTCTATATCTAAAAGACAGTTTTCCTCGGCTATAAGATTATACTAGGAGAAGTCAGGATAGAACCGACTAAGGTTAAAGTAGTACGAAACTAGCCTATATCTATAACAACGATAGAAGTTAGAGCCTTTATCGGCTTTATTAACTTCTATTATATATTTATCAAGGGATTTAGTAACATTGTACAACTACTATACAACCTTATAAAGAAGGACGTCGAGTTCTAGTAGGGAGAATAATAGGAGTAGGCCTTTCAATAGCTACGAGAACTAGTTACGTTAGATATAGTGCTCCTATTACTAGATTTAACAAAGCCCTATAAAGTCGAGACCGACGCCTCGGACTTCGCGATAAGAGGACAACTTATATAGAAGGACAACAAGAGTAAGAAGCGCCCTATCGCCTTCTTCTCAAAGAAATTCGACGATATATAGAGGAAGTATATAGTTTATAACAAAGAACTAATAG
>MU854718.1:0-15817 GCA_033296685.1 Parachaetomium inaequale | reverse complement strand
GCTACTAGACTCTAGGAGGCTCCTAGAGTATAGGCTAGCTTTATAGCTAGAACTAGGCTAGATTACTAGCTTAGTTAGCTATCTAACTACTTTCCTTTTTACTATAGAGGATGGATTTAGAGATTTAGATTATATAAGATCGATAGAGGTTTTTAATCTAGCTTTATAAGTATAGTTTTCCTTTATAATTAGTTATAGAAGGACTAGTAAGCCCTTAGGCATAGCGGTATAGAAATAATAATAATAATAATATATAATTTAATAGAAAGTTTTTAGTTTATATATCTAGACTTCGTTTCTTAAGTATATCTTAGTAATAGAGATAGTACTTCTACTAGCTATTATTTTCAAGGGCAAGAGCCTTTAATAATAGTAGTTTCTAATCGATAAAGCTAAATTATTATTATTATTCCTATATCGCTATATCTAAAGGCTTGCTAGACCTTCTATAACTAATTACAAAAGAAAACTATATCTATAAAGCTAGACTAAAAACCTCTATCTACTTTATATAATCTAAATCTCTAAATCTATCTACTATAATAAAAAAGAAGGTAGTTAGATAACTAATTAGACTAATAATCTAGCTTAGTTCTAGTTATAAAGCTAGCCTATAAGAGCCTCCTAGAGTCTAGTAGCTACCTTATAACTTTTCTTACAAGCTATTTCTCTTTGTTCCTCTACCTATCGAGAGCCCTATAGAGGTCCCTCTATAAGCATATCTCTAATACTAGCTAAGTTCTTAGATTCAGTAGTTAGCAGCACTATACAACTAAGTGTTCTATTATTTCCCTACCCCAGCTATATTCGCAGTAGGGGGTAGGTATCTAGGGAACCCTAGCCTGGAAAAGAAAATCTTTGAGGCCTATAGCCCCTGTTCGGGCCTGGGTTAGTAGGGAGCTCTCGGCCTTTGTAAGGCCCTCGTGCCTTTCTAGTGCCCGTTAGTCGATTTTTAGCTGGTAGTCGGCCAGCTAAGCAGTAGGTAAAGCCTAGTTCTGGGCTCTATACTGCTATTATCAGTTAGTAGTCTCCTGGGTCCACCTAGCCTTCTAGGCTCTGCTGAGGGCCTCTGTGGAGTCCTTGCCCTGTACTTTCTAGGCCGAAATAGCCTCTGTAGCCTCTTCTATTGCAAGGGGCTATGTAGGCCCTCTAGCTCTCTGTAGCCACTGGAACCGGTTGCGAATTTAGTTGCAAGCTTCATTGACTAGTTGGCCAGGGGGTCTGTAGTTGGAAGACAGCCCTGTTGTAGAGGGCCCTGTAGTGGAAGGCCCTGTAGTGGAGGGCTCTGTAGTGGAGGGCCCTGTTGTGGAAGGCCCTGTTATAGAGGGCCCTATTGACAAGGCTAAATTAAAGGCCTAGAAGTTTACTATAACTAAAAAAGCTTAGATAAATAGAGTAGTTATATTGAAATAGCTTTAGGAGGTATTTATCTCTTAGACTTAACTATTAGATCTCTCCTAGAGCTAGCTTTTAATATTAGATAGTTGTAATAGTTATATAATAGATAACTTTATATAGGTATACTATAAGAATAATATCTAATTACTCTTTTTACCTCTCTATACCTCTTATATTCTTTAACTATTAGATTTATTAGTATTCTCCCCATTGAAGTATATCTATTAGAAGCTCCTAAATAAGATAAGCTCTTAGTCCAAATCAATAGTATTAAGCAAGTAGATGATAATCAAGTATATTATAGAAGCTTGTAAACAGGCTATTACAGCCTATAATATCAAAGTAGAATAGAGAATATCTAGGTTATAGCTAGTTAATATAGCTAAACCCTTAATAAACTAGCTTCTATTAGAAAATTTGAATAAGGTAGCTAGCATTAATAAATAGATAGCTCTTATATAGACTATAGTATCTATTCAATACTCCTAGCCTTTAATAGTAGCTACTAGCATGTTTTTCAGTACTCTATAGAGGAAGTCAGACTTATAGAGTCAACTGACCGACTTAGCTACCTATAACTAGCATCTCTCTATATATAAGCTTTTATTCAGGAAGGTTGAAAAGGCCTTTGACCAGAAGAACTCTAAACTAGCTCGGTTACGACAGGAAAACGAAGCTCTGAAGGCATAGTTAGAAGCAGCCCGGCCGTCGAAAAGGAAGAAGGTAGTTGTTGATCCAAACAGTCAGTTCACTTCAATTGAACAGATCCACCAGGCTCAGATTGATACGGGCCATATAGAGGGCTCTATAGCTGAAGAGAGCGGGTCAGAAAGTGCAGAATCAGATGCTTCCTGTATTGTAGTGGGCTGAATGGGCTGCAATATATGGTGTTGAAGAAGATGGGTGGGTTCGCGGGCCAAGATTTGCCAAGTGGTCCGAATGTGGGGTGGTCCGAATGGGGGGTTCCGACTTAAGTGCTAGTGCCGCTGGGGGTGTCAATGTTCATTCCACCAGCGGAAGCACTTATCAAGTCTCCGTCCCTTATTACCTGCTAGCCCTGGCTGCCGAATTCTTCCATTCGCGCGATTGACGTCGAGGGACCAAACACCATGATTGCTAATCTCGTCCTTCTAGCCCTCCCGCTCGTGATAACTTACCTCGCAGCGACGATATGGCACCGCCGATTCAAACAGTTTGCCAACTTCCCCCAGCCCAAGCCCTCCCTTCTCTGGGGCCACTTGCGAACCATCCATGAATACACCCTGAAGGGCCCCCCACAGATTCATCATGGTATGCTGGTCTGAAAAGGCTCGATCGTGGCATTGGAGTGGGCAGTTGACCGATGCTTGCCAGACCCCGTATTCGCCAAAATGGCCAAGGATCTGGGGAACCCGCCCCTCATGTTTCTCGATCTTCGCCCCGTCAGCTATCCCATGGTTTTGGTCACCAGCCACGAGGTAGCTGAACAGGTCTCGCGGGCGAGCAAGCAATTTGCCTGGAGCACGCCAAAGTCGCCCACGATCGGTGCCCTGGTGCGGTTGATTGGGCCCGAGTCCATCTTGATGAGACAGGTAAGTATGCCTTGACCCGTTTCTTGGCTGTTGATTATTGACCATCGGCCCAGAACGAGGACTGGAAGCAGCTCCGCAAGCGTTTCAACCCCGGTTTTGCGCCCCAGCACCTGATGACGCTCCTGCCATGTATCCTGGACAAGACGAGCATCTTCCTCGAGCAGCTCGACCGCTATGCTAGCTCGGGCAAAGAGTTTCCTCTCAATAAGCTCACCATTAACCTCACGTTTGATATCATCGGCGCCATCACCATGGACGTCGACTTTGACGCGCAGCACTCTGACTCGTCGGGCCAAGGCGAGTTCATCAAGCTGTACGACGAGCTGCTCAAGATGTACGGGAACGAAGACGGCCAGCTGCCGTGGTGGATGTTTCCCCGGCGTGAATGGCGCCGCTACAAGGTCGGCAAGGAAATCGACAGGCGCCTCGAGACCATGATCCGGGCGAAGCACGCTGGGCAGCAGCAGCAGCAAGGCAAGAACAAGGCCCGTGACATTCTCAGCCTCAGCTTGCAGGGTAGCAAGGGGCTGAGCAGTGAGCTTTTGGCCGAGACGCGAGATCAGATCAAGACGTTCCTGTTTGCCGGGCACGACACCACCGGCATCTTGTTGGCATGGCTCTTCTACGAGCTGTCCCGGTCTCCGCACGTGCTCAAGGCAGTCCGCGACGAGCTTGACAACACTTTTGGGCCGGACCCAGACCCCGCTGCTGTGCGGGGGAAACTGCTGGCCCCGGACGGGGAAGAGCTGATCAACAGGCTGCCGTACCTGTCGGCCGTGATCAAGGAAGTCCTCCGCGTCTACCCGCCCGCCGGGACCGCTCGGATGGCGCGTCCCGGCACCGGCTTCACCGTGCGGACGCCCGACGGGCAGAGTTTCTGCCTGGACGGCGCCATCATCTACAACTGCGCAACCATCATCCAGCGCGACCGGACCGTGTACGGGGACACGGCCAACGACTTCGTCCCGGAGCGCTGGCTCGGCGATAAGGCGGGCATCATGAGCGCCGGGGCGGACGAGGGGGCGGAGCAGCAGAACGAGGAGGGCAGGAAGTTCCCGCCGGGCGCATGGCGGCCGTTTGAACGGGGCCCGCGCAACTGCATCGGGCAGGATCTCGCCACCATCGAGGCCCGGGTGATCGTGGCGGTTGTGGCGAGACAGTACGACTTTGTCAAGGTCGGGCTGGGCGAGCTCGACCTCGACGAGAAGGGGCAGCCGGCCCTGAACGAAAAGGGGCAGTACAGGACCAAGTCGGAGCTGTACAATGTGAGCAGGCCGGGAACCGTGTCGTGTTGGATGGAAGATATGCTGACATGTCGCGTCCAGACAGCGCAGGTGACGGCCAAGCCGGTCGATGCGATGCGGATGACCGTGAGACGGCGGGCGTGAGGCGCTTGAGAGTTGAGACGGAGCTTTCCTTGGTTAAGGGCCAACCGGGCCGGGTTTGGATTTCGCCTGCGCTGGGGGTGATGCAACCTGCTCCTTTGGAACGCCTCAAGTACGCCGATGTGAGCAACCGACCTCATTAACAATTCTCTTGGGACACGCTTTCCCGCACGATCCGGAGGCGTTTTCTAGCTTTCGAGTGGCGTGATGCGGGATCCAACCGAGCCAACCTGCCGGAATGGATCCAATGGTCAGCAAATGGGTTTCCACCAGCAGGGCCCTCTTACACAGTAGACAAGCTGCCCATGTGCTCCGTCGTTAATTGGTGTGTGTATTCGCCAAGTCCACGAGACCAAAATAGAAATAGGTAGTTCCGTTCAGTGCCTGACGTCACTTTCGGGCGAGAATCGACCTGGCATGGATGCCGGGACCCATGGCGGCAGGCACTATTGACCGACCGACCCCACCTGCACATCGGTTAGCGCTCCCAACCCCCACGATGCCACCCCGAATTTTTGGCCTACTTGGGACTCCCCAGCGCGTTTTGACCCAGAATGTCGGCCATCCTCCTCGACGTTCGAACTGACGGCCGGAAGGCCCCACTCCCGGCGCCGGACGGGGAACCGCGTAGTTACCTGTTAGTAGGGTATAAATTCGGGAAGCGGTTTTGACCAAAGACGCGGTTGCTTCCCCGTCGTAGCGGCAGCAGGTTGCTCTGTTTCCGCCGTCATCTCACGTCCAGTCCTCCGACCCAATTTGCTGGGAACGTGAAGACGGCGTCGGACCAGAAGACAGCGACGACCATGCTCTCACAGTTCGCCCACTGCCGCCTCGATGCCGAGTCCCAGGCCGGCCCGCGACAGCACAAAACGATGAGTGCCGACGCTTCCGCTCCCGCTCCCGCCGTCTCTGTGGCGGTGACTGAGCTGCCATCTCCACCAGCCTCGCCGACCGGAAGCGCCGCTACCGTCGAAACACCTTCCGGACCCGACTCCCCCGCGAGACCAGGGCCCCGCACTTTCCCTTCCTTTCCTCTGCTTCCAGCGGAGCTGCGTCTCAAGATATGGTGAGTTAGTTTTCTTCATTGGAGGACGCCGGACCCGCCCGGGCCCCAAGTCGCATCGACACCTGCATGTCGGAATTTGGATGATCAGCGAGCTGACAGGGAGTGGTGCGGCCAGGCACATGTCGTTCCTCCCGCGGGCAGTAGAGCTCCACACACGACGCGCCCACTATGCCGACGGTGACCAGCTCGGCGTGCCGCAGTCGCAGTCGCGCAACCCCGCCGCGCTGTCCGTCAGCGCCGAGGCCCGCGCCGCCGCCCTCGAGTGCTACACCGTCGCCCTGCCCCTGCTCGCGCCGCCCTCGCGGACGCCGACGTTCGAGCGGCCCGGCGGTCTCCTGCAAGACAGCGACCGGGTCCTGTACCTAAACCTGGAGCAGGACACGCTCGTGCTGCTCGGGGACCTGCACTACACTCGCCTGACGAACCTCCTCGAGTGGTTCCGCAAGATGGACAAGCCGGCGCGCGGCCGTAGCGCTGCCGCCGTCAACGGAAAGGGGCTCAGGAGGCTGGCTATGAGCGTGGCCCCTTGGGCGCACGAGGTTGGTGCCGCAACCCTCAAGGCCTTTACGCGCACCGTTTTTGCCGATATCGAGGAGTTTATCCTGTTTATGTATTCGGACCGTCTTCCACCGCCGACTTGGATGGGCGGCCTTTGTGTACTCGAGGAGGCCGCTGCCGACTCCGACTATTACCGGCGCTTCGTCATTGGTAGGGGTAGGCAGTTTCGCGTGGGCGACGGCTGGATGGTCGTTGGCCAAAAGCCAATGAAGGTGGCGGATATCAGTTTCGAAGAAGGGTGGTGATGGGTCATATACGCTCGCTCGAATTCGGTCCGCCTTGTTTGCCTGGTGCTGTTTGTTGTCGGTGTCCTGCGGCTCAGTAAGATAGCGTAAGTGTCCCTTGGATCTTTTTGAGAATTGTGCTGGCATTACGAATCAACTCGTTGATATTGCAACCGCTCAACGTGATCCCAAGAAATCCGTCCTCTCTTGTGCTCAGAAGAGTGCGTCCAAGGAACCGGGCCAGCCTCTCTATTGCCGCCGCCTGATATGGTACACCGCCTGATATGGTACAGAGATATACAATTCTATCATTACGCCGCGGCCGTGCTCATGCTTCCACCCTCCTGAGGATCTTTTCCCGGACCACCTGCTGGGCGACTTCGGCGCCGTGCTGTAGGGAAATGGCACCGATTATGGCGAAGAGGGACGTGTTGAGGACGACGGTCAGGCCGGAGGCCTCGAGGTTTTCGGGCTAAGCGCAGGGAAAGTCAAGTCAGTCTGCGGCCTGCCCTCGCGCGTGCAAGTCTGCTTGCTGCGTCACATACCATTCTGGGCTTCCACCTCACTACCTCCGGCAGCCCGGCATCGATCGCCAGTCTCGCCAGCTTCTCTTTCGAAACAACGTCCAGGGGCTGCCTTGTACTGAGCTTGTCGACGTTCGCGAGCGCGCTGTGCTGGAAGGGCTCGCGGCCGAACGAGTCCTGGGTCGGCGCCTCTCGGGCAGAGGCTGGGGTGACCATGATGTGCCGTGTGGTTTCAAGAGAAACGATCAGCCGTCCTGAAGGAGATACGGTTAGCGGCCTCGATCGCGGGCGCCCTGGGATGGGACTCGGACGCCTTGGGAAGGGGCGCATGGGTTTGAGACCCACCAAAATAGGCCAGCCTTGTGTTGAACCCTCGTCTCCCCTGATCGAAGCTCTTGTGTGTGATGGCAAGCCACTTGATCTCGTCCGGTAACATCCTGTCGCCCTTCGACCCCAGCAGGCGGGTGTACATGGCATCGAGTTTCGCCGGGTCGTCGTTGTTGTGCCAGACGGTGCGGCTGGGATCCTTGACGATGTTGATGGAAAAGCCGGGGCCCTTCATCCGCTCTGGCGTGTAGGACCACCGGGGCCGTTCTTGCTGCTCGCTTGCCGCCTCAAGGCCCTCGGAGCTGCGCGATGCCGACGTCGACAGTTGCCGCACTGGTTGACCAAGCCGCTGCGCGACAGACTGCGTAGGGCTGCTGAATCGCCGTAGCGCCTTGCAGGTCGCCGAGACAGCTGAGCGGGAGGGATTGAGAGCCATTGGATGGTGGTGTACAAAGGTCGAGGGCCCGGCGGGGGTTGGCGAGTTGTTGAAGCCCAGCACTGCGACGCGAGTCTCCAGATGTCGGTTCCGGGGATTTTTTTCGCGGCTGGCCTGCCAGCTGCCAAGGCGCCCGGACCCTGCAGGCTGCTCTCGCGGTGTAATTTACGATGGTACATGAACGTACACAGTACACATACCATACCTTGGTATAACTAACTTGCGCGCCCCTTCTTGGCGGTCCATTCGCTTGCAAGTGGCAAATGCACTCGGCCCAGGTCCCACCTCTCTCCGCGATCAAGGTCCACTTCCTTGGCCTTTCGCGTCCCAGCGCGTTTCCCATCACGACGAACTGCGGAGCTCGTCTCTTTCGCCGCGAGTTGTCGCCATGTTGTCTTCCACCCCCTCCGCTCCTAAACGCGGCATGAGCAACACCGGGCCGGGCAGCGCCAGTTCCCTTCGCGACAGGCTCGCCGCAGTCCTTCCCCAGGGCCACAAGTTCGGCATCCATCACATCTCGACACCTCCGACACCAACCGAGTCCCTTTGCGCGGCCCCACCCGGCCAACGGCCAGACAAGACGTACCGCGAAAGCCACTTCCTTGCCATCTCGATCCGCCCCCCGGACAAGACTGCGGCGCCCGTGAAGTGCGCCGCGCCGGGCGCAGATCATGCCAAGGAGCCGGACCCGCGGAAGCGCGCATTGGTCTTCGCCGTCGAGGTCTTGATCTTCACCACCGCTTACCAGACCACGCTCTTCGTATCCAAGGCCGACTCGACCGGCTATCTCCATTTGCTCAACCTCCCACAAGGCGCTCCGTCACCGATCCGCCAGGTATGCGCCACCTTCCTCGCATACCTTCTCGACCACCGACGGCGCAACCATGTCCAGTCCGTCGTCAACCTGTTCGCTCGCGCGCAGGCACAATACCTCTTCCCCGGGAGTGCCCACAACAAGGGCAAGCATGTCCTGAATGACTGGGGGCTCGTCCGGTGGTGGTGTAAGACCCTGAACCCTCTTATGGAGGGGTTGAGCAAGGAGCCATGGACCAGCACCAAGGGCTACCTACTTGTCCCCGGGCTGGAAGAGATGGAAACACGGGCGTTCATACCGCAGACCATGGCGAGCGCGGCGAATTGGGTGGTTGGCCATCCGCTAGAGCGGACATCGCATTACACCCGCGACTTCGACTGGGTTCCGCCGCGATGCCTCATCCCTGGCTATCCGGACGATCCCAAATCCCGATTCCGTGACGAGCTCGACGAGGAGGTATCCAAGCAGAAACAGGGCATCGAGGTGTGGAAAAGTGTCAGGTCGTTGGAGCAGTTTTGGGACATGATGGCGTTCCGTCAGGAGTGCTCCAGTGGGCGTCTGACCGGGTTCGTCTGGTTGGTTTTCGACCCAAATCAACCGCCGTTGAGCTCCGCCGCGGCAATTCCTCCGGCAACTGTGCTTACAACCCCTAACGCCTCTTTCGGCTCCTCTTTACCGCCGGCCATGCCTGCAACCCCGCCTCGACGGCGCGTCGATGTCGCCTCCTACACCCCGCGGTCAAGCCCACTCAAGGCTCCAGCTTCTCCAACCGCACTCCCGCCACCGCTGTCCAAGGCCACCAAGAAGAAAGCAAAGAAGAAGCTGTCGGGCCGGATCGTCCCGCGTGCACCCAAGATAAAGACACATGCGCGCAGTTACCTGGCTGACCGCCCGACCGCAACTGCCTACTATTACTGGCCGCCCGAGGGCCGCGGTGATAAAATGGTGGACGACGCAGAGTACAAACGCATCGCCGGGCTGCTACTTCACCTGGACTTCTCGACACTCGACAAGACTGCCGGCAGCTCTCGGCGATGGCTCAACGAGGCTGGCATGAGCGACGCCGGGGAAGGGGATGTTGTAGGCAGGGCAGTCATTCCTGACTCGCTGCGAGTCAACGGAGCCGTCTCCGGAGCCGGCAGCGGAAACGTGATCAACTTGTCTGGGCTGGTCAGAAGGAAGAACGTGTCACTACCCTCAGGAGCCGATGCCAGTCGACAACCGGACTCGGCAGCAAAGGAACCGGCGGGGCTCACAGCCGAGCCCACAACAAAGGTAAATGTCCTCGGCGCCAGTCTAGTGCGGAAGAGGAAAAAGGAGGTTGGAGACAGGTAACGGCCCCCTGGTTGGGGTCTTAGTTACCACTCGCCATCTGTGCCCTCCAGGCTGCTCGCGGAGGGACGAGAGCATTGCTGTGACAGACAGAGCCTGTTTGGACATCATTCTGGATCATGGCCCTATCGAGCCCTACATGATCACGCCGCAACTGACGTTGTACAAGTCTTGGAAAGCCGGCTTCGCCAGTGTGTAGATAGATGAAGGGGTAGGTTGAGTGTATTCTTTTTAGACCCTCGGTGCATTCATGGTCTGGGGAACAGGCGCCATATCTATCGATCACTGCAGCCCCCTGCCAAACGCCTGAGTCTGTCAAATTCTCCGCCTCTTTGCAGCTGGGCCGTCGTCCCCACGCACCCTCTCTGAAGCCTTGGTCCGCAGCTCGTCCACCTCTCGCCGGACCCACGCCTGGGCCTCTCGCAAAAGCTGTTTCTCCCCTCTTCTCACCCACAATCCCATTCTCTGCCGTCCTGTCAGTTGGCATGCATTCATAAGCCGCTCGTCGTCCTCGAGCGATGTGGTGTATTGCCGCTCCCTGGCCTGAAGGCTGCCGAGGACCGCCTGCAAATACAAGTCCTTTCGCTTATCCTTGTCTGACAAGGCCTGGACGGCGAGTTCGACATTGCCGACCTTCTTAATCGCCTTGAGGATTGTCTTGAACTGCTCGCCCAGCTCGTCTGGCAACCCAGCGAAGACGGCGTCGGTAGCCAGCTGCCCGGCCGAGTCGGGATCGTCGCTAGAGCGCTCCAGTACAAAGCTTTCCTCGAATTCCTCATCCGACTGGCCGAGCTGTTTCACTTCCTCCCAATCTGCGGGGGTCATGCGGCTCCCGACGCGCTGTCTCAACTCGGTTTCGACGAGCTCCCAGGGCAGCTCGACCACGTCGTGGCGGCTATGTTTGGGCGTGACATAGCCGTAACGGCGAAGGAGCTCGCCGTTGGGGAGCGGGCCGTAGTAATTCAAGACTTCTTCGCCAGCTCTAATAGGCCGTAAAGCAGTCGCTGTGAGCGCGTCTTCGGCGTGGTTGATGTGCGCGTTGAACTCGGCATCGGCGTTTAGGATGTCGGCCATGGGCACCATGCCCAGCATCGTCTTGCCCTCCCGGTCTTCAACCCACTCGTCCTCCTCGTCCGCTTCGTCATTTGCGTCGTCCTTCTCGAGATCGAAGGCATATGCCATAATAGTGCTGCCCATACGGTGAGCCAGCTCAAACAACTGGGCGTTGTCGAGTTTCTGGCTGCCGGGAGGGAAGAAGATATGGTCATGGGCTCTTATTGCCGAGATAATTTTGGACCTGATCATCTGGTCTGCCTCCTCCTTGCCAACCTTGGCAGCGAGCGCGCTGGCTTGCAATTCAGATAGCTCGGAGGGTGACCAGAACATGGGCGTGTCAAACACTGAGGGCAGCACGTCCAAGTACGGCTTCCATTGTGAGGCATCGCCTTGAATGTACTCGTAGATCATCGCCAGGATCAACAGGGTCCATGAGTCCTGCGACGAGGAGGCCCTCTCCTCTCCATCGTCAGACCGCCCGGCGTCATCATTCTCGAGGTCGAAAATGCCAGGGATCTTGTCTTGGAGAGCCGACGTTGTTGCGCAGAGGATAGCGGTGCGGGGGATGGTGAATAGTACCGTTTCTGGTGTAATGTCGGCTTTGGCGACTATACGAACCAGTCAGTATCGAACACAGATGCTCCCAGCTTCATCGGGGTTGTTCTTACTGATTCCTCGCCCAGCATTCCGCGCCCTCAAGTCCGCGACCTCAATCAAGTCGGAGCGAAAAGTGGCCCCGGGAAGTGCTTCAAACCAGGCAGCAAAATTGCGTGTCCCCTCGGTAAATCTCGAATCCGCATCACTGTCGACCTCCATTTTCGAAAATGCGTAACTCAACAACTCCTTATAAAATTTCTAGTGGAAGCAAATCCACCTCTTCCGGCTCATCGAGGTCCGGGCGAAGTTATGCGGGTCACGTGCCCCATGCACTAACCGCTTCCAAACTCGCCCCGGCAAAGGGCTGCCACAGCCCGCGGAACTCGGATTGGCGAGGGTCGGGTGTTGTGGGACGGATAGTGGAGTCGGAGTTGATGGCAGGAGTTAAAGGTCGAGAGAAAGTCAGAGTCCCGTTTGATCTTCTGCGTAGCATTAGTATACTGGATATAAAGACACCGTTTGACAACCCTTGGGCGTTGCGCTTGTAAGGTGCCGCTCAAGGTCAGACTGGTTCTCGAAATCCTGGCCGCACTTCTCGCAGCCAAGGTCCCGACAAACAAAACCAAGCTAGCTCAAACTCCTCCCAGCGAATATAACTATCGGGGACTCCAGCTTCGGCGTATTGGCGCCCTTGTCCTGCTCTAAACGATGCTGCGAGAGCTTCGCGCGCAATGCGCTCTTCAACCGCTGCATAGTCTAGCGGAATATCATCAGACCGAACAATTGAAAGGAGACATCGGATACTAAACAATAGTAAAAGTGCAGCATGGGTTTAAAGAGAAACCACGGGTTTCAACCGATACCTCGCAGGCGATAAAATTGCATACCTCCTGAAGTTCAAGTTCGATCCACCAACGGACCTTGGGCGGCGGCGACGGTGGTGCCAGCAGAGGCATGCAAGACGGCCACACAAAAACTCCCTTGGCAGGTGGAATGGGTTCGAGATCAATTGTCTCACGGCCAGGCCTCCAAGGGAGAGGGTGTTCTGCTATTTCGATGGTAAACCTCGGAAATTTAGAGCAGGATTTGCATGAACAGAGTAGGTGATTGAAAAACAAGCAGCAGGAACTTGGAAGGGGGAAGGAGCGAGCGGGTTGGAACTCCCACTTGCCAACTACTGCCGGAACAGCAGTCAGAGAAAACATACTAACGTATTTGATAAGCGAGTTGCGCAGACAAGCGAGTTGCGCACGCTCCACCACAACGCGTCCTCTTCACACATAACATCGAATTTTTCTACAACTCAATATACCTTCTGCTTCACAGGAAGCGAGGGTAATCCTAGCCCTTGAAGCTATGTAAAACGATAAGAATTTAAGCCTTCGAACTATAGCTAAGCTCTATAATGTACTAGAGTCAACTCTCTGTTACTGATGTAGTGGCAAGCTTGTACGACGCGATATTCTAGCGAACTTAAGTAATCTAATGGACCTAGAAGAGTACACAATAATTTAGTATATAATTGAGCTATATATATATTGTCGCGGTATTTAGTGTTTGGGGTGGTGGCAGGGCAACCTGCCCCGGATTGGAACTGGCTGTTCCGAGCGCCCAAGCTCGGACCAGGGACTTGGCGCTGCATCCTGTATTTTAGACACGCGGATCCACATATCCTTTTCCTTTATATAACAACTTCTTCAATTCAACCACATCTGTTTACACACTTCAAACCGCCTGTTCAATAAGTCCCTGTCCGCTATAATAGTTATAAGCCCGGCGCTCTAACCCTTCGTATACAACTATATACAGCAGCTGCTTAGTAATAGCGAATCAACACCTCATTTTACCCTTTTCAAGCTCAATACAGCTGTAAAACCCGCTTTCTACTATAACCGACACCGCTTTGAAGATCTAGGTTCCTACGATAATTAAGCTCGAAACTACGGCTGACTGGGCAATATAGATCGACTATATCCAGCTCTAAATACGGTAAATACGCGTTTGGGCTATTATCGACCTAAACCAATATCTCTTGTCCGAGTAGGAGATACTTAGTATATAGCCTAAACTTACTATTCAGGAGGTTGTCGATAAGCTCTAGATAGCTCGAACCGACTAGTTCTTCGCTAAATACGACTAATAGAGGGTTATAGATCCTTAGATATAAGGTCCTAAGCCAATATAACTACCTCCTGTCTCCTAGGAAGAAGCTACTATCGTCTTCTACACCGAATATAACGACTGCTATATATAGCTAAACCTAAATAGTATAACGATAGATAAGGAGGGTATTAAACAGGTCGAACGGATCTACAAGCTTATTATAGCTATTATCGAGACTAGGATCTATAAAACAGTATTCGGTATTATCTCTAGCCTTAGTATCTTTAGAGTAAGAGCCTTTGTTCAAGCGCTTAAGGTAGTCGTTATACCTATAGAATTAATAGTATAGATAGCTATCTATAAGTAGTATAATAAGTACCTTACTATTGCTAAGTAAGGAAATATCTCTATCTAAATATAGATTATTAATTTCTCGATAGTCTATATCTATATCTAATATATAAAGATCCTTGAAATCTAAGGAACGCTTATAGTTAAGATCTTCCTTAATATAATTAAACAATACCTTAAACTAACTTAAGCCTAGAATAAGCTCAATATAGTTAATAAGGTAGAGGGAGCTAGAGAGCTTGTTCTAGAGCTCGACGTCTATATTATAGTATTTAAGTTAGTTATATAGAACAAACCTATAGAGCCGAAGACAACTAAATAGTATAACGCCTTCTCAATAATCTATAGGGGTAGCTCGAAACCTCGAAAACTAAGTATAACTAGCAAAACTTATATAGACTGCCCCTATAGACTCGGAAATTATACTTAGAGGCTCCTAACGTACTATAAGCTTAGATCGACGCTTATAGGCGAAGTAGACCCAATCGCCGAGGACTTCGCTAGGGATATCCAAGCTCGGATAGCTAATCCGAAGTAGAAATCCCTATAAGCTAAGCTCGAAAGGGCCGAATAGAAGCTTAACTCCGATACTAGCGACGCTAGTATCCTAGCTAGCGGAGCCAAGTATAGGAAACCCTCCTTTCCAGGCTCGATCGTTACTATAGTCATTGATCCTTTAGTACTTGCTAAAGCGTTTAGCGTCTTTATAACTATAGGAGACCCTAACAATGATAATAGGTACTACCCTTACCCGCTTAGCAAAAGTACCCTACTTGACAACTATAGTACGCTCTATCTTATTAATTCTAAGGATTACCTCGAGCCTAAGTCTATCTAAAAGGTATACCCTAGCGAATATATAGAAGCTAGTACTATATCCTTTCCTATTAACGCCTAGGGCAAATAGGTTATTAAGAACGTACTGAACAACGAGAATAGCCCTAGAACTAAGGATCTAGTACTCGGAAGAGCAGCTTATATAGAAGACTTCTATATTAATATTATTTCCGAAGCTCGTCTTTACGAATCTAATATCTAGTATTATAGTCTAGACTATACCTTACATTTTAGACCTTTCTAAAAGAATATAGTAGTTAAATAGCTTAAACGGCAATACTATTTAGTATTCCTAGAATATAAGCCCCTTTCTCTCTACTCTTCTAGCCGAGTGTTATTCTCTATAACTATATTAAAATAAGGAAGACCTAAGCGGCTATCTTATAATATACTACCCGATTAGGATAATTTAGAAGACCTTTAGTACTAACGATCTAGGTATCTTAGTAAAAAGGTACTTTCAAAGCTTATCTTTTACGCTAGAAATATATATATCAACGGCACCCCTTAAAAAGATTATATTAGCTATACCTAGGCGTATATATATAAGGAGGTATTACACTATATTTTAGAGCATCGAAGCTTATAGCCGTTTTAGTATATATCTTAGGACTTATTCGACTTCCTAAAGGGCTACGATAACTATAAATAGCTACTTATAATTAAAGACAAGTATAGTAGTAAGCTTATAGCGATCCCCCTAAGAGATAAGACGCTCTATTCTATCTATTCGTAGCTCAAGCTATATAAAAGATAGGTATAGCGTTAATATAGACTTAAGATCTATAAGGTCTAGCAAGACAACGATATAGGGACGATTGGAATCAAGGGTTTTACGGAGTACGAGCACTAGGCTAAGAGCGAAGGCATTGATATCGAGCTTATACCAACTTATACCCACGAGCTGAATAGGGGTGCCGAGCAAGTAGGCTAGGAACTCGTGCTCAAGAGCATTAGTATACAACTTAGGGCTGAACTTCCGCTAGAGCTATAGCTAGAAATTATATAGGTAGCTGTATAGCTATATAATATAAGCCCTAGGGAATACAATAGCTAGCGTTCGCTATATTAGAAGCTCGAGAGTTAGTTCTAATAGTACTTTCAGTAGTATAAGCTATATATAGTTTATACCTTAATAGACAACCTATAGCCAAACTAGGGCGGTATCTATATATATAGGTACTATATATATTATTATTATTCCTACACCGCTATGCCCGAGGGCTTGCCGGACCTTC
>MU854717.1:0-15895 GCA_033296685.1 Parachaetomium inaequale | reverse complement strand
TGGTAGAGAGTGCGCAACTCGCTTATATGCGCAACTCGCTTATAATGTACGTTACTTTTTTAATAGCTATCTAAGGAACAAAGTAATCTTCCTATAGCTACCTTTAGTAGAAACTTTTATTTCCTGACGATAGGGGACTATAATATAACTTAAATAGATTGAAGTTAACTATATCGTTATCTTCGCCTCTCTATATATAATGACGCCTCGGAATGATATATCCCACTTGAACTTGATATCCGTCGCTCTCCTACAAAATCATCGTAACCTCCGCTTCAGCACCAAATTGGCGAACGTGGCTTTGAAGATGCACGTCAAGAGCCCACGCGCGTCCCCCGTCTCTGCGCATCTCACAACGGATACTACAAGCAGATAGAGCATGCCGACCCATAGGACAGCCATAATGAACCCACGCTGAGGATACACGCTGTTCTTTGACAGCGAGGGATAGGTTTTCCGTTCTGAAACTACCTTACGTATCTCTGTTTCCTGTTCTTATGTGGATCACGATACCAACAGCCTGGTTACTGCGTGTTGTCTATAGACATTGCGGCGCTCTCCAGGTCGCATCCTCTAAACTAACTGTACGCCGGTGCTCCTCTACGAGCCGCAGGGGAAAGAAAGTACAGGAGTGAGTTCGTGGGGAAAGCTGGGAAATAGATGAATAACGAGGTAAGGCTGTGAGATAATGGCTTCTTCTTCTTCTTCTTCTTCTTACTGACGAAAAGCTGATTTTACATGTCGATGACTGGATTCTGGGGCTAAGCGCGTTCGCGATTACGAACTAACGAACGTTTCCCGCGCCGCCTTTACGATGACAACAAACACCATCGCAGCACCGCATGCTTCTAGGGAGTACCTTCGGGTTCCTCAAGGCCCTACAGCTTGATGTCTTGAGTTGCGATCAGCTCAAAGCGGCTGGCTGCACGGACGCGCCACCCATCTCAGCCTGGTAGGAATCACGTGGCGCTACGCACCAGCGTTTCGCCGGACGTGCCACGAATCCCCTCTCGAGCACCCCAGGAATCCCGCTGGATCGAACTCTGAACCCGGCCGACCATATTCACTTCCCCCATTGCTTGGATCATCGCTGTACGGGCCGAAGGAATGTCGGCCGATTCCGAATCAGACTTTGACCTGGACGCTGCGATGGAGGATGTCCGGGAACGAGCGGCGAAGGTGGGCCGTGGCGATTCCCGAAGGCTGCAGATATGCAGTTGCCTGGCAATGCTGCTGCTCGACAAGTTCGGGGAAACGCAGAACATGGGCTGCCTTGATGAGGCCATCCAGGCTATGCGAGGCGCAATGGCAGAGCCGTCGCTCGCGCCCAATGTCGACCAAGCCTTTGCGGCCCAATTGGGCGGCCTGCTCTTCGCGCGGTTTCAGGAAACAGCTGGAACTGATGACCGGGACGACGCCATCGACCTACTGTCGACCGCTATCCCAGCTTTGTCTAACGATGGTGACGAACAACAGGCCCAAATGCGGACGTACTATCTGAAGGCGCTTGAGGGTCTACTTCGCCACAGGTACACCACCAACAGAGATGCCAACGCCCAGGTGCCACTCGACGACATGGAGGCGGCTCTAAGATATGGGAATCTGGCGCTTCTCGGCCCCGACACAGACCAGGGCCGTGCCGAATACCTGTCCCACATTGCCCAGTTGTGCTGGGCTGCATTCCAGGCCGGGGGTGACGTCGCATTTGTTGAGCAGGCCATCCGCCACCTCCGGAGCGGGCTTGAGATCAGAAATGGTGCGGACAGCTACGACAGAGCTATCTGGATGATGAACGTGTCCGAGTTCTCGTGGGCTCTCTTTCAAAAGAACCAGGCGCCCGAGCTCCTTGACCAGTCGATCAGTGCAGGACAAGACGCGGCAAAAGAGGACCCAACGGCTGTAACGTGTGATTTCTGGCACAAGCTCTCCTGGCGACTCAAATTAAGGCATGAAGCATCTGGGTCGGTGAACGACCTTGACCTCGACGAAGCAATCAAATCCGCACGTCGCGCGGTCGAGTTAGCGCCGGACAACCATCCAGCCCGCCCCAGCTATTTGAAGAATCTTGCATCCCGTCTGACCTCCAAGTATCTTGCGACAAAGTCCGGCGAGGATCTTGAGGCGGTCATCAATGCCAATCGAGCGGCAGTGGATGCGGCACCGCCAGGCAGCACGGTGAGAGCCGAAACAATGAACAATCTGGGCCTGACCCTCTTCTACCGGTTCGAGAGGGATTCCAGTCTCGGCGACCTCGACGAATGTGTTCAACTTCTCAAAGAATCTGTTGCACTGTCTCCTCCTCCGGACGAGGTTTGGCGGCGTCGATTGGCCAACCTCATTCCAAGGATTCTCACGCGAAATTCAGGACAGGAGGTGGAGGAGGGGACATTCGCCACGATTATTCCGGACTACGACGCGACATACCAGGCTGCAGAGTCTCCGTTTGCAATTACGAAGCACGCAGCTGACGCCGCTGAGATGCTCAAGGCGCTTTACAAACAGACGCGGAATACAACAACGCTGGATGATGCCATCTGTCTGAGTCACGAGGCCCAGCGAGCAACGGCTGGCGGCGACACAGCCCGCCCTTCCAGGGTCATGCTTCTTTGCGCCCTGTTACAGGAGAAGGCTCAACTGCGTCGGGACCCAGACGACATCGAGGCCGCCGTAACCCAGTGGAACATGGCCGTCGACATCAGCGAGCCGCCCCGTCATTACACACCACAAGCCCTCTTCGGCTTGAGCTCCGCGCTTCTCCTGAAGCACACAAACGGAGACGATGAGGAGGCGTCGGTGCTCTATGCTTCGATGCAAGCTGCTGCGTCTGCATTGTATTCTGCTGCGCCTGACGACCCGCGAAAGCGCGAGTACTGGGCTCATGTGCAACAATATCCGGGAATCAACCAACATGATGCAATACCGCGGATCAAGCCAAAGCACGAATGTCCGAATTGTGAAACCCTGCGGGCATACATGTCGTCTTCTCCCGCTGACCATGCTGTCTCGTTAAAGAAGGCTGTTTTCGATGAGGAGACTGGAAAGCTGGTCGTAGAGCCGTTTACTTCCGAGGATGCGGAACTCCTGCCAGACCTTGTGAAGCAGATGATTCTTCACGGCTCCGAGCCCCCGATCAAGGCTGAGCCATCCGCCAGGACCCGAGGAGGTCGCTCTCCGCCGACCATGGCTGGGACAGCCGGTCGAGGGGTCAGAGTTACTGACGTTTCCGAGATTGCAAACAAGGCGTCACTCCCAAGTCAAGCCGAATTCTACGGTGAACGGTTCTTGCGAGAGCGGTCTCTTCCGGATCTCGACCTCGCCATATCGATCCAGACTTTCGTCGTCGAGAACACGAGCAGCGGTCACCCAGACCGAGGAGTTTACTGCGCGAATCTGGCTGCCTGGCTTCACGCTCGGTACAAGGCGACACATGCGCCCGAGGACATCGACAAGGCCATCGAATTTGGCCTCCTTGCTGTCAAAGATGAACCGAGGCGCGAGAGCGAAATGGCCGGGCGTCATAGCAACTTGGCCGTTTTCTACGCCAGCAGATGGGAAGCTCAAGGCAACGCATCGGACGGTTCGGACCTAGAACAAGCGATTTTTCATCGCAGGAATGCACGGAAGAGAAATCGCGAAAAGGAGGAGGACTACCGCAAACTCGGCATATCCCTGGCCGACGATCTTCATCGGCTATTCCGGCTCCATGCGGAAAGAAGGGAACTCGACGAGGCCATTGGATTGTTGCAAGAAGCCGTCGAAAGCAGCGACTGCTCCGAGGACCGAGTTATCCTACTCAACAACTTGAGCTGCTGGTACGTGGAGAGATACCACGTCTTCGGGTCGCAGACCGATCTCGGTCCTGCCACCCGCATGGCCCGGGCCGCGGTAGAGGCTTGTCAAGACTGCCCGCAGCATCTCCCCAGCGTCCGCTTTGGTTTGGCTCAGGCCCTCTATTTCAAATTCGAGGTCACCTGCCAGGTGGACGAGCTCCAATCCGCAATCGAGATTGTAACCGAGATCTGTGACGGGGAGCCATCGGCAGAGGACGAGGATACCCGGCCGTTTTGGCTAGCATCGCTCGGCAGATGGCTCTGCCTCCGGGGCGCCATGACACTAGATTCGCACGACCTGAACGAGTCTGTTCGCATGTGTCGCAAGGCCATAGCATCTCAGCCGCGGGACTCGTCCAGGACCGCGTTTCTGCTCAGGAATCTGGGTCACGCTCTGGGAATGCGCTATCAGCATACCGGCCAGGTGCAAGATGTGGAGGAAGCCATAGCGATGGTCGGGCGAGCGTCTCGTATAGAATCGGCCGCCAAGTCCACTCGGGCGCTTTCCGACGAGTTCAATATCCCGGATGGGCTCGATGAGCTCGGGACCCTGTATTTTTGCCGATTCAACGCTCTCGGGGCACGCCGGGATCTGGACGAGTCCGTCAGGCTGGGCAGGGATTCTCTCGACACAAACACAAAATCCATGTTTCGGGGCCATCCCAGGAGGTGCCAGGCTCTTGTCAACCTGGGCAACAGGTATGGACTGCACTATCTGCGATTCGGCGACGCCACGAGTCTTTTGGAAGCCATATCGCACACTCAGCGGGCCCTGGAGGAGGAGGAAGCCGCCGGAACCGATAACATGTCTGCGACGATGCCCAGTTTTGCCCACTGGGTTCTCCTTGCGGCAGAAGCTCAACAGAACTCTACTCTCTTGCGCCGTTATATCGCGCAATTGGAGGATAAGCTACGGCGATCTCCTGAGCACCAGTCACGCCGCAGAATGGAGATCTCGTCCATTCTGTCACGATTCTACCTCGCCGTCTCAAAGCTCGAGGAACAGCCGCGTGCGGAAGCAGACCTGGAGCAGGCTCGGTTGCTCGCGGCCGCGGCAGCAAAACTAGTAACGCCCTCGTGGGGCGCCAAACGCTCCGAAGTCCTGCACCTTCTTGCGCAGATCCTTAAACAGACCGCCGCCAGCGCGGGGAAAGAAGCTTCGGCATCCCTGATTGAGACTGCAGCTAGCAACTTCCTCGAGTCGTCAAGGGTCGCCGGAGCGCCTCTCCAGTTCCGGATCGTCGGCGCCATGGCTGCTGGGGATTGCTTTGCGGACCTCGGCCGGTGGAAGGAGTCAACAAACGCATTCCAGACCGCGTTGAGTGTACTTCCACTCTTGGCACCTCAGTCGATTGAGCGGGACGACCAGGAAGACGCACTGAGGCAAATCGGAAACCTCTCTTCGAGCGCCGCTGCAGCGGCTATCCAAGCAGGCAAAGAAGCCTCTTTTGCGCTGCTCCAGTTGGAAGCCGGACGCGGGGTGATATCGTCGCTCTTGATCCGGGCGCGCAGCGACATCTCACGCTTAGAAGCGGTCCGTCCTGACATGGCCGAGCGCTACGAGACTCTGCGTTCACGATGTGCGCGACTCCATCATACGGAAGGGAGCGGTACTACGACCTCGCCATCCGGTTCTCGGCAACCTGGGCTCCCCGATAGCGAAGACAAGATCGGCAGGATCCAGGAAGATCTGCGAGAACTCGCGGTTCTAGAGCACACCATCCGTGGTGTTACTGGTTTTGAGGACTTCCAGAGCCGGCTTTCAATTGAGCAAATCAAACGGCTGGCATCGTCCGGGACGCTTGTGTCCTTTAACGTCTCGAAGTGGGGAAGCCACGCATTCTACGTGACGAAGGAGAAGGGGATAGGATTCATACCACTCCCTGATCTCGCCATGGCCGATGTACAGAGTAACCTGCAGCTGCTCGTCGGGAAAGAGAGGCTGGCCTTCGGGACTCCGAGCTCACGACCAGCGAGGAACAAGCAACTCTGTGACATTCTTACCTGGCTGTGGTCCGCAGCGGTGGCGCCGGTCCTCGGGGCGTTGGATTTGATGTCGCCAGCAGATGCGGGTCGTCTCCCTCGCCTTTTCTGGGTTGCAAGCGGCCCGATAGGCTCCATGCCCATCCACGCCGCCGGCGACTTCCGAGGCGGCGCGGCAACGCGGGTCTCAAAGTACGTCGTGTCGACATATGTCCCGACGCTGAACTCTCTGGACTACGCGAGAAAGCTGGCCTCGCGACGCAAGCACTCCCTACGTGACCTGCAAACTCTCATCACAACCGGCCAGGAGCCCAGCCCCGGTAGCTCTTCCAGAGCACTCAATGTTCAACAGGAAATAGCCGCAGTCCAGAACGCCGCCGCGGCCGCGCATGCGCCCGCCCCCAAAGTCTCGACGGCAACCTTAAAAACGGAGATCCTGCAAGAGGTGGAGGGCCACACCATTGTTCACTTTGCATGCCACGGCAAATCCTGTCCCGATCGGCCCTCCGACAGCGGCCTCTTCGTCGGGGTGGGCGAAGACCCAGACGTCCCGCCACTCCGGGTGCGGGACCTCGCCGCGCTCTCATACGGCAATGCACGGCTGGCATTCCTGTCTGCGTGCTCCACGGCCGAGATCTCGGCCCAGTCTCTGGTCGACGAAGCCATGCACGTCGCCAGCGCCTTCCAGATCGCCGGCTTCCCCCATGTGATTGGAACGCTGTGGGAAGCCGAGGACAGGGCTACGATAGCTCTCGCCGTGCGGTTCTACGAGTGGCTTTTCCACTCTCTCGGCTCCTCTCGGGAATGGGACGACGACGCCGTTGCCTACGCGCTTCATGACGCTGTTGAGGCACTGAAATCTGAGGGAGTGCCAGGGTCGCGGCGGAGAATCAGTCTTCATAACGACCCGCTTGTGTGGGCGCCATTCATTCACATTGGCATATAGGCAGGTCAGCACTTGCCGTGGCTTGTTCTTTCGGGGAAACAGGAAAGGTTAACTGCTAGCAGGCGTTCGATCCCGTGATTTTACTTGGCCATGCTGAATGTTGTTTCGCCATCCTTCGTGACGGCAGAGTGCAGAACGTCATCAGCCTCCAGCGCCTCTGTGCTATCCTCCAGATCCACCTCGACTGCCTCGCCGGCCTCGTCCTCTACGCCTCTCAACGTCCTTGAGAACATGACCCACTGATTCGTCCGATCCAGCTGGGGTTTGCCGGGCTTCCAGGGCCATACTTTGCTCGTGACCTTCCGGTAACAGATGGCAAAGATGCGCTCGCCCAGGAACGTCGCGTCGCTGCTTGCCGCGGCACTTCTGGTGTGCCCGGCACCGGCGGCGACATTGAGACCAAGGGCTTGGCCCGCTCCTGGGACGCCGGTAACGGCATCGACCACGGGCGGCTCGACTCGGCCCGCGATCTGGCTGGCCGATTGGCTGCGCACGGCCGCGGAGGCGTCGTCGAACGTCCGGTAACCGACGACCATGTAGCTGCTCTGGCTCCCTTCGATGCCTTCCTGGAACCACTCCTTGAAATCCTGTCTCTCGCAGAGCTTGCTGAAATGGGCCTTGGGGTTCCTCAACTCGAAGATGCGCCCCTGGAAGGCGGATATCGTCACGGCCTCGTCGTGGGATCGGTTCAGAGACGCGTTAATCAGCCGCGACAGCTGCAGCTCAAACCAAGAAGAATCCGACGCCTGCAGATCGTACTGGATGTTGTGTTCAGTCCGTACAGAGACGTCAGGAAGGCCAGGGGCCAATTCTTGGACGCAAAACACATCTTGGTGAGGCTGGCGGATGTCAGAGATGAGGCTGCCTAGCGAGATGTCGTCAAGGTTATAGGGGACACTGGTCAGGAACCATGTGGGGGCCATGTTGGCGAGATTGGCGAGCGTTCTTTTCCTTCTGGTGTGATTGAACTCTGGATGTTCTATGTTAGGTGCGGTGACGCAGGTGGGAAAGATTGTTGGTTGACCAGCGATCTCTCGCTCTCTTTAAACAGGCTTGGAAGTGATGGCGCAGGCTGACGTGTCGTCGGCGGCCGACAGGGTCATTCACAGTCATGTTCTGTTCCCTGATAACCAGGGTGTTCCCAGCTCCTCTCCCCTGCTGGTGGTGGCAGTGCTCGATTGGTTGCTGAGGAGTGCCGCAACTTGCTGTAAAAAGCACCATGCAGCACAGCCACCGGCGTCACACCCATTCGCTTGAAACAGACCGCACTACAGTCCGTACTGGTAGATGCACGATCACTGACGGGCAGGTGGGTCCGCTAACAGGCTCCCTTTAGCCCAGAAGCGAAGAGAACCCCAAAAGGCGAGCTAGAAACAGCTAAGTAAACTACCGCCAGAAGTTCCAAGCCGCAGGTAGGCAGGCAGGCAGGAGGCAGACAGAGGCAGGCAGAGGCAGGCAGAGGCAGGCCACATTCTGACTCTCTCCTGAGTCTCCTCTTCCACACGCCCTGTTTCTCAGAGCCTCAGAGTGCCTCCCGCATTACCTTAGCTCTCTCGCTGTCCTCTAGCCTAGCGGGCGGTCTTCTCCCCTGCTGCGATCCTGGTCAGTATATCTAACATGTAGTTATTGTTGTTAACTTTTTTTTTGGTCGTTTCTCTTTCCTTCATCTTTTGTTCCCTCTCCCCCTCTCCCCGACTCTTTCCGCCCTTCTTCACATTTTCTCCTTGTTTCTAGCATACTCGTTGCTCTCCCCGTCGTCCACGCCATGTCCGGCCACACTTCCACTGCTTCTACCCAGCCCTTTACCGACTCCGGCCGAGGTCTGACGCCGTGTAGCAGAGGGAACCCCAAGTCCAAAACAGCCCTCGTATATCAGTGACATCTCGACAGTATACGCCAACATTTAAAGCGGGTTGATCCCCTCCAGGCAACGGCTTCCGTGTTGAGAAGCCTCCTCGCGCGCAGAGAGACATGCACTCTCCCGTCGTGGTATCTTCGAGTCCTCCCCACTAGCTTCCTGGAATGGAATACCTATCTATCCGTCCGCCGACTTGCTGCTCAGCGATACTCAACCGGCTGTCCCGCTCGCCGGCAGAAGCGGAGCAGGCACCCGGCTGCATCAAGTGTCCTACGCCATAGGTTGGGAGGTATGCTCGTTCAGAGCTGCGACGGCCGCGGCGGCCGTGTGGAGTTCTGTTTACTGGCTCGGGACAGCAGTTCCCGTCCTCGCCGTTCAGGTTTGGAAAGATGAGAAGAAGTTGGAGCCGAACGGATCATGCAATTTCCTGCAACTACTGCTGGCAGCAGCCGACGTTTCGGTCACCGCCGCTTTGCCTCGCTTCATGGCCAAACGACTATCTAAACGACGGGGCACGTAGCTTCGAAAATACTCTCATAATGCTCAGCCAGCATATGGGAGAAAGGGAGCAGCAGAGTTCCTTCCGCATCCCGCGTCACTTAGACTCAGACCCGTGGCTTAGGTATCATAGCTATCTCTGACGTGGCGAAGTCGCTCACTCTGCTGGATAACGCGGCGGACTGGGAGGCATCGTTTTGAGCGTGCTAGGCACAGGGGTGCGTGCTTGTTGCAACGTACGAACGTCCTTGCTTCTTTGCCCAGCAGCACGACTGGCAGACCCGGATGCCTATTCAACATAAATCCCTTTCTCTAGGTAAGGCAGATACTTTACTCTCCCATAATATCCAATAGCTCCCCCAGCTCCTTTACCCCCCGAAGCACCTGTTTTATCCTCTCGCGCTCCATCCACCTCTCCTCCGCCTGTTTCATGATCTGGTGGATCCGAGCCCTCTCAACGGGCGCCAGCCCGGCCACGCTTGGCGACCCAGAAACCACAACTCTCGGGTTCAGAAAGATATGGAGCTTGCCCAGACCAAAGATAGTCAGGTACAGACTTCTGTGGGTTGCCTCAAGGTTCCCTTCGCGGCAGTCGGCCGGGATCATCCTCCCTGCCACCTGCACGAGCTCGATCGCGGCCCTAGCCGCATCCTCGACCCGACCTAAGCCGTGGTAGCACCTCAAGAAGTCGACGAGAGCATCGTACTGAGCTCTCGGCGTCATTCGCCCTTCTGGATGGAGTCGCCACCACTCCTTGAGGTGCGTGAGCCCCTTTTTGTAGTCGGGCTCGGCCGCCTCCCTGACGGCAAGCCCGTACATCCTCAGGTGCAGCTCTGCCGACCGCTCCCAGCCCGTGCTTGTTGCAGAGCTGAGCTCCTCCTTGGCCATCTCAGCCTCCGATGCAGCCTCCGCTCCAGCAATGTCGCCGGCGAGGAGTCGCATAAGCGACTCTGCGTCGACGGTAAGAGAGGCTGCCAGGCGCGCATCGGGGCCAGGGGCATTCCCTCTCTGCTCTTTGCGCTTCTTCACGCGGACAGACTCGGACATGTTGGCCAGCTTCTCCAGCCACAGATCCATCCTTGTTCGAACGGACGCGGATCCATCATTCCCCGGCCCTGGAACAACGCCCGAACCCCCCTCCTCCGGGCCAACCCCTCTCGACGGAAGGCTCGCCTCTGCCAACAGCTCCAACATCGGCTTGTCCAACAGCTCCCTCGCCAGCCACCCAAAAATCCGAACCGCGTCCGGTTCTCGCTCCAAGGCAAACCAGAGTTGATCCCGGACTGTTTGACTCTCGACCACGCCGCGGTGCGCCCTGAGAACCTCTACCATTCTGCCCATCAGCTGGCCGGGCCTGAGCTTCTTCCCCGGACGAGCCAAGGCGTCCAGCACGCCTCGCCACCCCTCCTGCACCATCCCCATATCGAGGCTGCCGTTCCGCATCGCACCCCTAACCACACACGAGGCCCAGCCGTTCAGCGAGTACAGCTGCCAGACGCGGATAAAACACAGTACCGCCGCGTCGGTCGTCGTCGGGCTGGCGGCGAGGTGCGTTGCGTAGAGGGCCTTGGCGCGCGCAAGGTCGCCGGCGTCCTGCGCCGTGATGGCGGCTGCGTACAGGAGCTGCTGGTAGCACAGCTCGGCCGGCAAGGCGCGGGGCGGACGCCGCGTGGCCGTGGACGCCTTCCAGCGCTCAAAGACGCCCAGCGCCCGCTCGATGATGGCGGCGCGCCGGGCGGGTGGCGACTTCAGTACGTCGGTCTCGATCCGCCAGAGCTCGTACGAGTAGGTCAAGATGGAGCTGAGGTCGTGGTCGGTCAGGGCCTGGCCGGGCGGCGGCAGCGAGTCGACTCGCGCGTGAAGATGGAGGAGGTAGGTGGCGAGATGGGGCGCGAGGAGCCGGCCGAGGCGCGGGAGCACGGGGGCGAGGCCGGCGTTGAGGAGGTAGACGCAGTCAAAGAGCCGCCCGCTCTCGGGAAAGCTGTCGGGCGAAAAGTCGGTGTCCCTGACGCACCACGCCAGGGCCATGGCGCGCCAGTTGTGGAGGTGGTCCTCGTGCTGGTGGTGACCAGAGAGGTCCCACGCGACGTGAGTCCAGGGCGGCGCCGGGGAGTTGTCATGCGAATACCAGAGGCGGGCGGCCCTTACAAAGGCGAACCGCGCGCGGTTCCAGGCTTCCTCGCTCAGCAGCGCGCGGCTGCGGAGCGTGAAGGCGGGATGGATGTGGTAGCATGGCATGTCCTCCTCGTCCTTCCTGCCGATGGTTCCATGGCTGAGAACGCCAACTTGGATCAGCCTCCGCTCCACGTCGGGCCACAAGGCGCGCATGAGCTGGGCGCGAGACGACTCGCTGATCATGTGGCAGAGTTCCTCCGAGAGCCAGTGTTCGACCGCCAAGTCGAAGACGGTGTAGGTTGCCCAAAAGGCATCGAACATAGTCAGGTCCTTGGGCATGAGGTTCCAGAAAGCGGCCAACTTCGAGACGTCATAGGGCTCCAGCTTCCAGACCAGATCCATAGACCGCTCAAACCTGCTGGGGGCTGACAGACGGTGCCGTGGCAATGTTGTACAGACCCCGTGCAGCAGATTGTCAAAGAGGACCTCGCAATCGTAGTTGGCGTGCCTCAGCTCCGGGACGATGAGCCGCAGGGCGACCGGGTTCCCCTCGAGGAGAATGGCAGCCCGGCGGAGCATGTCGATGTTCTCCCGGCGCAAGAGAACCGGCGGAATTTCGTGCCCGGGCTTGAAGGCGAGGTTCTGCACCAAGCGCACCGAGGCCAGCACCGACAGACCGGTGAGGGGGTACTTGTATTGATTCGAAGGGACCCGTGCAATCGTCGTCGTGTCCAGTCTCGAGGCAACGATAACCATCGCCTTCGATCCACCCTTGGTGGCCTTGTCGATAAAGTCTTGCAACTGGCTTGCCAGGTCCTTGGAACATTTGCCACGGATGCTGTCAATGGGTAGAAACCCGTCGGTCTCGAAGACTTCGGCGCTGTCAAAGACGACAAGATACTTCCCCGTCCGCAGCTTCTTGAGAACCCCCGGGACCGACGAGTCACCCGGGCCAAGCCCAAGCTGGGAGGCAATCGATTTGGCAATTGCCTCCATGGACTTGTGCGGACAAGCGCGCTGCTGGTCAAAGTCGATGTATGCCGCCGCCGTGATCCAGCTCGTCGAGGTCCAGAAGCGGCACGCGTAGCGGAGCAGCTCTGTCTTTCCGACGCCCCCTTGTCCATGCAGCAGGACCATGGACAAGGCCGACAAGCCAGCTTCCAGCGACAGCAGGTCGTAGTCTCTCCCGACCAGCGCTTGTGGCACGCGCGGTGAATCGCCGGCCCGTGTGGCCCAGCCGACCGCCGACGCCGCTCGTGTCATGACCGACGCTGCCATCCGTCCGGCAGAAGCAAAGATGCCTCCCATGGGCTCTGCAACCGCAAATGCAGCCGCAGCCGGGCCGTGATAGCTCAGCTTCGAGCCATAGAGCACGGGGACAACGTAGTCCGAAAGAGTGACGTGGCGCATGTACGAAGCTCTTCGGGACCGGTTGTGGAGCAGCGCAAGGCGGCCATTGTAGGTTGCTTCCTCGATCGAGGCACGCTCAACGAGCAGCGAGCGGTAGAATGCGCCCGTGAAGATCTCCACGGCTTCCTCGCTCACCTTGTAGGCCATGGCGAGCACCGACTGTATCGTGTCACCGCTGCTCATGAGCAGCTCAGCCAGGTTGGTTCCTGAGCCGCAAGCTCGAAAGCTGGCCGAATCGCAAGCATTCAGGACCACGGTTTGCACCCGGGCTTTGGCCAGCTCCAGGCAAACCTCGGCTGCCCCTCGGTCGTCCCCTCGCATCTTGAAGGGGCTGGTGGAATCTGGCTGGCAGAACTCGAGAACCGCCGTCAGGCTGCCGTCGATGCTCTGGATCTTGCCTTTCATGTCGAAGTGGACCAAGTCGTAACGATGCGGTGCTTTCCGCAGGTGGTCTTGGAAGGCGTGCCACGTTGGCGGCCGAAGGATGTGGAGCGATGTCATGGCCTCCCCTTGCCCTGTGTTGGAGAGATGGTCGACAATGGACGTTAGAGTTTTGGCGACCAGCTGGTACTCGGCGCCGTGTTCAACATTTGGGCGGCCGACGACCAGAAGAATCCGGAAGGCTTTGTTCGCTGGCGGGTTGGCGGTGTCTCCCGCCGACGGCGTACACGTATCCACGCCGCCAAGGGATCGAACAACGCTGACCTTGGTGAGGCGGGAACCGTCAGGCCACACGCTGACGTCCTCCAGTACCTCCCAGTGCAGCTGCTGCAATGATGGCCCCAGTGACTCGGGGGACTTCTCTGTTCGTCGCGGCGTGACGATCTGCAGCTGGAGATGTCCGTCATTGGGAACCAGATTGCCTGCGGCAATCTGAGAAGCTAGATTGCGGCCGTAGTTTCTGAGAAGGGCTGCTGCGGTGCCAGACTTTGTCGTCTCAAAAGGCTTGTCGATATGTTCGTCAAGGTACCACGCTATCGTCTCCTCTGGCCCGAGGCCGGGCAGCCCCTGATCGGCCAGCGTGGAGGATGGGTCACGAAGTTTCATCCTCGCCGACTTGGAACCATCGCTGACTTCAATGTTCCAATGCGCAAGGGGTGTCGGCGCGGCCGAAGCGCGTGCCGTGTTTCCAGGGACGAAGTTGAGTTCGTCCACGCAGAGCGTGATGGACATGGCGGCTGGCGGTTGGGCGCGTCGGTTTGCGGGGGTTGCTCGGCTGCTGACAGGTTCGGAGGCGTGACGGTGTTCTTGAGACAGGCAGGTGACGTGACCAAGCGGGCGGTTGACGGTAATGCGTAATGCTCATGAACAAAGTTCAAAGCAAACTTAGAATGCTTCAGGTCAGTTGGCGACACGACTTCGTGGGTAGGTATTAATAATGTTATTTGACTGGAGGCAGCCCGTAGAACGAACCTTTGTGTGGTATATTGGCAACAGGATTACCGGCCTACCTGAATACTACATGGCTTGCCGTCAATATCCTGTGGTTGGCACACTCTGAGTGCTGATTCAGGAGCGGCTGAGGCCCTGCGCTTGCACGCTACTGCAGCCACTTCGGCATTGCCGTCACCTGAGAGCTGAATCGAGCCGGGAGGTCTGTCGCTTTGTTGAGGGCTAAGCCGGCTGCCTCTGGAACACTCGGGGCGGAGGCCTTGGCACGGTCTGCTTCAGGGATGCCGTTAACGTTATAAGCCACGTCTCTCGTGTCTCGCTCGAGGCGCCATTCCAGGTTGTTTGCAGTTGATATTTTCTGCCCAGAAACGGATCCAAAGTCGGCTGCATTCAGATACTGAAATGGCTCCCCAATCTTGCGAACTCCATTTCGTGCCGCTTAAAACACCTCTGCCCCCGACCGAGAGCGCCCACCTCCTCGGCCGAGTGGTTCGGTCTTACGACGACCTCCGCTGGGCTTACACGCCCGAATCCCCAGAGGCGACGCTGACCCCGGCCCGGTTCGCGCTCTTCCTCGCCGAGCCGCAGCACAGCCACGACGTGCGCTTGACGGCGCACGCCACGTCCTCGTCCTCGGCCTTTGCCGACTTCTTCGCCGGCGCGTCGGCCTCCACCACGGCCGCGGGCACCGTCACCGTGGCCGCCCCGCGCGTCACCACCCGCCAGCTGAGAAATGAGGGCCAGTACTTCGAGGCGCTCAAGGCCGACGGCACCGTCCGCCGCAAGCTCCTCGACATGTGCCCCGTCAACGACCAGGTGTACCTCGTCGTCGGCACCAAGAGCGCCCGGGGCGGCGCCAGCTACGAGCGGACCACACACACGGGCCGCAGCGCCAGCCGGGGAGTCTCGCTTCCGCTGGGGGCGGCGGCCGGTGCGGCCGCCATGGCCACTGGGGTGCCCGTCATCGCGCCCGATCTGTCAGGGGGCGTCGTGCCGGATCTCAAGGCGGGGTTCGAGCGGGACAGGCTTGCGGGGGGGACGGCGTCGTTTACCTTCGCGGGAGGGGAGGCAGAGGAGGTCTTTGCCGTGGCCTGTCGAGTTGTCAGGAGGACGTGGCGCGGGCTGGGCAAGGATATGGGGCTGGGGATGACGCAGCCCGAGTATACTGGGGGCATACACTTCGGATCGGACAGTGAGAGTGATGAGAGCGAGGATGAGGACGGGGGTGTGGATGAGAATGAGCTCTCTGAGGAGGATGAGGTGGCACTGGCACAGGGACTTGAGCTGGGAGAGCTGGTAGTGTGTGGCCCGTTGGACCTTGACGACGAATAATGGCGACAGCTGGTATGAACCTCAGGCCTCGACATCTACAGGATCTGCTGTGCCGCCACCGGCATTGAGTGAAGAATACTAGACTTGGAGTGAGACAGATCAGAAGTGGTACCACGTGAACGAGGACGGGAGTTGCATCTGGGACAATGGGGAGTAGTGCTGGCGTCCTGACTCTTTTCTTAGCTTGAGTAATTGAGGAGTTTTCCCAACACCAAACTCTTCCTTCCGCATCTCAAATACGCTCTCCTTGCACTTCAGGATTGTTTCGGCCACCTCCCTACGAGCACCAGAGCTGACCTTGTGCTCACCCTCGTTGAGACATCCCGGTTTCCCAATAGCCCGGTCTTTTAACCCTAATTCGTAGCGGCCACCTTGTGCATTAACCAAATCAGAGACTTCTGACGACTTCAGTCCCGGAAAAGTACCGCCGGAAACCTTTCCACCGAGTAGCTTAGATACAACTGACTCCAGCCCAAGAAGCGACACATAAGTCAAACCCCCCCCCTTCACCCACCCCCCCCCCCCCCCCCC
>MU854716.1:0-15965 GCA_033296685.1 Parachaetomium inaequale | reverse complement strand
CCCAATCCATGCATTGCGACCCAACGAACCCAACTACTTCAAACACCTACAACTTTATCAATCTGTATCTTCTAGAGCTCCCATTTAGTATATAATACCGTCTGTTACCAGGATGCCCAAATATACTGAAGAACAGCTTTTCCAAGCACTTTTATAGATACAAAAAGGCTGACTAGCTACTACAGTCGCCATAGAATAGGCTATACCACGGACTACTTTAATATACTATAGAGATGGCTATCAACCTCGTATAGTTGCCTTCGAGAGTCTGTAAAGGCTTTCCAAGGTCCAGGAGGGCCGTTTGACCAAATAGGTTTTTAACTAGGTCAATATTAGCTTGCCTCCAGCCTACTTGCAAATCAAGGAGCTTGTACAACGGATGCTTACCTCCCGGGGCGACCTAACAACGCTTGGAAAACGCTAGTTGACCCGGTTCCTGAATAGGAACCTAGTCTTAAAGACTGCGAGGACCTGGACGAAGGCAAGCTGTCGTTTCCCCTGATCCACCACCTCGCCACATCCCCCCAGTCCAAGGCGCTGCAAGTCAGCGAAGTGCTGGAGCAGCGGCGCGAGACGGGTGCACACGGCCTGAGCGAGGCACACAAAAGGCTCGTGCTGCAGTGCCTCAGGGACTCCGGGAGCATCGACTACACGCGCGACACGCTGCGGAGGCTGCAGGGTCGCATCGAGGAATCGATTGCCGGCCTGGAGCGCCGCACGGGTAGGGAGAACTGGGTGCTGCGGCTCTGTATGCAGACGTTGAGCGTGTGAATTCAGACTTCCAGTTACATGTAGATCAGAAACACAAGATACCAATCCCTATCTGTAATTGGCCTGACATGAACTTTCATCTACATTTAACGCTGCGAACACACTCGAACATCTTGCATGGAACTGCCGGGGGTGGAACGCCGCCGAGACTCGTATTTCTAAAATGAAGGCCGAAGGCTATCTAAGTGTAACGAGAAGAAACTCCCGCGGTGGGCCGACTTCTCAGCCTCTTGATTCCCTCGTACGACAGAACAACCTTAGATCGCGCCGGAACAGCGTCCCGGGCCGGGCCAAGAAGCTTGTTTCTCTCGGTGGGATCACGATGGGCGAATCATCAGGAAGCCAGAGTGGGTTGCCGAAGGAGGCCCGGCAAGCGAGTTTCAGGCCTCGGCGAGATCGTGCTGGAAAGCCAACAGCCACGAGTTTACTGTATCGCACTGATAGGGCGCTAAATGTGGGCAGAATGAAGCGTGTGGGAGCCGCAGAGAGGGCAACAGCTTGATTGAAGATGATGATCGTTGTGTCTTCTCCGTTCCTCTCCCCCCTCTCTTCCAGATGTGGGAGCGCTCGAGACCCTGAAAACCAGCTGCGCCAAACTCCTGACCTTGCCTCTAACTCAGTTGGGCTCAGTCCCGTGACCCTGTGCCAGCCAATCCTGCGATACCGAGTATGCAACCTTTCGGACCTCTCCTGACGCTGAGATGCCGCACTGTGCAGCCCAGAACCCAATCCTGACTATCCCGTAAATCCAACAGATCGATCTGGCGATGTGCCCAACTGAGAAGGTGAAGCCTTCAGGAGCTTGGCGATGGCCTTACAGACAATCTTGATGAATGCCATGGTTGGATAAGTATAATAGAACCAAGTCTGCTCTCCCGAGAACATGTACTCAAACTCTCCAGTTGCTCAGGGGCTTCCACTCTTTTCCTTCTTCATTACTGATTCCATTCTCTTCGCCTTGGGTGAGTCCCCTTGACTTTCGTTTTCTAACCACTCATTTCTGTTCGCTCGTTTGAAGCCCTTGCAACACCATGAAGTTCTCCGCCGTCGCCGCCCTGGCCCTTGAGCCGTGCTACGCCTCCGCCCACTACTTCTTCAACATGCTCCTCATCGACGGCAAGGAGACGCGCCCGGACCAGTACGTGCGGGCCAACACGCGGCAGGCCAAGTACAACCCGACCAAGTGGGTGAACGTGCGCGACGGCATGACGCCCGACGTGGCCGACTTCCGCTGCAACAAGGGCGCCTTCTCATCGGCGCCCCGCACGCAGACGGCCGAGGTCCGCGCCGGCGCCAGGCTGGGCTTCAAGCTCGCCGTCGACGCCACCATGCAGCATCCCGGCCCGGCCCTCGTCTACATGTCCCGCGCGCCTGCGTCGGCCTAGGCGTACGAGGGCGACGGCGACTGGTTCAAGATGCATGAGGAGAGCGTGTGCAACCCGGCGGGGGATTTTGCGAGAGATGCTGGTGCACGTGGGACAAGGATGTTGTTGAGTTTACCGTTCCCAAGGACATCCCTGACGGGGAGTATCTGGTTCGCGTGGAACACATTGGCGTCCACGGGGCGCATGTCGGGCAGGCGGAGTTCTACAACAGGTAAGAGTTCACCCATATTGAATTCGTGAAAGTACCTGAGCTTGAAAGATTACTGACCCGTGTCTCCATTACAGCTGCGCCCAGGTCAAAATCACGGGCGGCGGCCACGGCACGCCCGGCCCCACGGTCAAGTTCCCCGGCGCGTACAAGCAGACGGACCCCAGCTTCAACTTTAGCATCTACGGCGGCTTCAAGCCGTACCCCATGCCCGGCCCGGCCGTGTGGACCGTGTGGACTGGCGGCGGCAGCGGGCAGAGCAGCAACAGCACCGGCTCTGCCTCTGAGCAGCCCACGCAGCAGCCCACTCGGCAGCCCGTCCCCGTGCAGTCCGCCACGACAAAGCCGGCTACTACCCCCGTCACGGTCAGGCCCACGAGCACTCCCATCTCGAACGCGGGCAGCGGTGGACCCAAGGGCTGTGCCCGCCGCCATGCCCGCTCCTTCAAGTAATCAGGAGCCGACAAACATGGACTCGTGAAGGGTATGGAGGAAGGGCTTTATGCGCAAAGAGGACTGGAGCACCCGCAATGGGTCTTCAAAGGCATCGCGGTATTGGTGCTTGTGCAAGCGGGTAAGGTGATTACCCAAGGTAGGGTCAGTGAACTTGTGTAAGGTACCTAAGGTATCTGAGTTTCCCGCCTTGCTTCTCTCAAACAGCCCACCTCTTTTGTTCTCGGGGTGACATGCACAACTTGACTTGGGTGAAGAAGAAGAAGACATGCCGTTCTCTGCTCCGCCCTTACAGACAACATGAAGAACCCCAACTGGAATCGACTCGAATGGATCCCCGTGCAACCACAGCAGTAAGCCCCTCTGGATTTGTCCTCTTTTCCGGCCTACCCACCTCACCCAGCCTCCTCAGGTGCGGTCAATCAACATGAACCCACTGAGCCGCACTCCAGGGGCATTCTCCGCCCGCTGCCTAGCAAATCTTGGGGTTGGTGCAAGGAAACTCGCACGAGCATCTCGTCCAGTCGCTGCAAGGGGGGTACGGCACGTCGTAGTTGGGATACTTGTCGTTGGTGCACCGGTAGTGGTAGGGATCGCCCACGCACTTCTTGGCGAGGTCGTTGTCGTCGCAGACGAAAATGGGAGGCAGCAGGGCGGCGTCGGCGGTCGGGGCCGACGGGGGAGCTGCCACAGGATTTGCGCCGGCCAGCTTGAGGTGGAGGACGCCGACCAGCGAGACGAGAGCTAGTACCGAGATGGCGGTGTGAGGACGTTGTTTCAAACAAAGTAAAAGAAAAGGGGGAGGTCTCAAGGCTACTAAGGACATCGCTTACCGTAGGTTGCCAACATGGTCTCTGATGCTGGGAACAGAAGGAAGGCAGGTGGGCTGTTCTACTCAGGTAAGGTAGGCTTCAAGGTCGAAGCGGCTGAGGACAGGTACTGTCACGGTGGCCAAGGGGATGGTCCTGGGATATCGGCTGCTGCTGAGGCTGATGATGAGATTGCCCGGCGAAATCTTGATCGCTGCCCTTGATATAAATGAAAATAATTACATCAAGTGAGCTCGTGCCTGGAGCTTGTCTTGGTCCGTCCTTATGCAGCATGCTCTCCGAGCTGTGACTTGGTCACCGACATGAACCAACACATTCTCGGCACCCGTTCTCAACCCACCGACATTCGCAGCGCATCTGTCACTGGATTTTGCGTTCCCACCGGTCCGCAACCTGGAGACAGTGACCGTGCCTTGTCAGTCCTACCCTGGTCCGACTTTGACCGGACAGTTGACTGACATGACTTCGGCTGCACCTCGTTATTCAGTCACTCCCCTGCATCCGCAAGGCATAGCAGAGTTGGTTGTTGCAGGGAACTTGTGCAAATCCCACGGGCGGGTAACTCGGATCGTTTCCGAAGCCGCCGGGCGGTGGGGGCCGCGCCGTCGAAAAGGAGTAGCCGGGCATACCTGAAATCAGGGGGCGGGTGGCTCTGGCCAGTCCAGGACGTCCACTAACTTCACTTTCAGCGGATGGACACACGGTCGTGACAAATTCAAGTTGGTTACATTCTCAACCCCTGAGCCCGCTGTCACATTACCTAGGTACATCTACAGACATGTTCAAAACTGATGAGTGGCTCCGTCTATTTCAAGACGACTTCCGGCTGCGGATCGTTCTCCCTGTCCCAAGGAAACCCATTCTTCCACATCAGCTGGTCCCTCGACTTGTCCGTATTCATGACCACCACGCACGAGTACTCGCTCGCGTTCAGGCTCACGATCCGATAGAGGCCCCGAGCCACGTGCTTCATGACCTGGGTGAGCGCGTGCTGCACGTTCTCGTTGGTCCCCGTGCGGAGCATGGTGAAGTTGGATGCGCCGTTGACGTTGACGAACAAGACGTCGACCTTGCTGATGTTGAGGTAGCCGCCGGCTGGCGGGTCGCTGCTGGGCCAGCTGGCCGGGTTCTTGGACGGGTCGACGTGGTAGAAGATTGCGGGTTTGTCCGACATGGTGATTGGAACGGAAAGGAGCTTGAGCCAGGTGGGCGTAGGATGCAATGGAAAAGAAGTGTTTGAAGTGTCGGAGACCAGGAGACACGACCATAATATACCAGATAAATATGTTTCTCCTAGGCATCCTAACGCCAGGTCAATGGTCATGCATGCATCTCGCCTGTTCCAGTCCCTTTCCGGAAGGTGACAGTTGAGCCTTCGCCGCTTGGCGGTGGCACGGTCGAGGTGGTGGGCTTAATATATCAACTCGGCAACTTCAATGTGCCTGTTACCGGCGCTGGGGCTGGTTGGTGCCAGCCCCATAACAGACTCCAAGTGCGCCACTCGGCCCGTTGCCACCAACAACACGGCGCCCAGGAGGCCCAGCCGTCCTTGTCTGCATCCGTCGAGGGCAACGCATTACCTTCTCGCCACAGTTTGCGAGGATGAGTTGGCATTTCTGATCTTTCCATCCTACTCTATCAGCGCTTCTGTGTTGCGGAACATATCGTACCGAAAAACCCATGGACCGGTTGCAAGAGAAGTGGAAGAATTGGTCTGAACTTGGAACCCGTCGCCGTAATAACCGGACCTCTTGGCACGCCGAGACTTTGCCCAGAAGGCCGCCTGCCCTGGAGGCTGATGTGGAACAATATTACATGCCAAGCTTCCTTTGCAAAATGCTTGATCTGACCACAGGGCAGACTGCTGGAACCGATAATATCCCCCCAGCCTCTCAATGCCCATCACATCACACAAGACGCAAAATGGCACTGCCCAAGCTAAGGTAAGATCAGGCACAAGGTATCCCAGAGGTACATAATAGCTACTCGTGGCATCACTTGACCCGCGCCCCCCTAGAGAGCAGCAGCCTAACCATGTCCTCGTCCCGGCTCCGCACCGCCAGCTCCAGCGGCGTCATGCCCGACGCCGCGTCGGGCGAGTCCGGGTCGGCCCCGTGCGCGAGCAGCAGGTCGGCCACGGAGCGCCGTCGGCTCTGCACCGCCAGGTGCAGGGGCAGCGCCTCGGCGATGGCCTTGGACCCGTTGCGCACCGCCAGGTGCAGCATCCCGGACGTCGTGGAGGAGGACGAACCGCCGTTGCTTGGAGCGCTGCTCGAGTCGGCCCAGTGTATGTTGTTGTGGTTGTTGTTGTTGTTGACTTCGGCGGGCTGGCACTCGTAGAATGTGACAAGTTAGCTGTTAAGCTTGAAGGAGCACCGAGGTAACCATCCCTAATTTTGCTGCCTTGACTTGCTTCGGGGGTTGGGTACGACAGTGAAGTTATTGCTCGAGGGGAGATTGCTTTGGGTCGGCTGGACCAGGTCGTTCGCCATGGACAAGGCAGCTCAAGCTGTTGCAGTGCTGGGGTTCAAGTTGAAGCTGCATACCTGCTGGTGGCCCGTGTAGAGCGGAGTCGCGGCAGGGCTTAGTTTTGGATCCAAAGGAAGCGCCGTGTATGGTGAGGAGGCTTCACTTGTTGCCAATGGGCACGGAGCGAAGCAGACGTCTTCGAGCTGCGCGAGGCGGAAGGAATCGTCCGCCGACGCCAACGAAGAGGGCACGGTGGTACCGTCGCGGCCAAGAGTCGGCACGCGATCGTCCCTGCTGTAGTCTGCCGGCCCGAGGAAGTCCATCCAGCCGCGGCTTTCATTGCCCGCTTCGAGGCTCCCAAATATGCTGCTGGCGTGGTCAACGGGCGAGACGGGCGACGCGAGATGAATCTGGTCTGGGGCAGGGGCAGCTTCAACAGTCCTGGTTTGCGTGCCGCTTGCCGCCCCCAGGTGTCTAGACGGAGCATCCCGCCTGTACTCTGCGTCTTGTTGCTGTCGTTGACGAGCTCCTCAACCGGTCTTGTCAGCGCCCGCGCAACATTTACAATAATAGGGCCTGGCTTCCAACCTACTGGACTTCCGCTTAGCAATGCGGTTGCGCTCGCGGCTACGCTCAAGCTCAAGTTGAGACACAGCGTCCCTCTCGGAGCGAGGTCCCATTGCACGTCGTCGAGTGCGCGATGTCAGCGTTGCCGAGGACCTATGGGCCTGCAAGGGAAGCACGTTGAGATGGCATTGAAGAGGCCAGCTCGGCAACGAGGAAAGACACCAAGGTTTGCGGGACCGCGGCAGCGGAATCGAGCGGATTGGCGGGGATGCTAAATCACCGCCACTCGACGCATATTGCAACTTGAACCCGCCGTGCCCATGAAGTGCATGAGGGGTGCATCTTGCCGGTACGGATTCACGAGGTCACCGCGCATCGGGGTCTGCCATTCCGCTCACGCCAGGCATAAACAGCTGAATGCAAAAGTATTACCATGCCTTGTCTCGGGGAATAATGGGCGAAGGGCCGGGGAGGGGAAGGGATTCTGACGTCGGGACGGGGGTCGGTTTGGTTGTTCGTTCAGCGGCTGCTACCTGGGGGCCTAGCTCTGGCAAGCCCTCCTAGGTAGGTGAGCTCCTTCCACTTGCAGACAGAAACCTGTTGGTTCGCAGCTGCGCGTCACTGCATGCGACTAGGTGTTGGCCCGGGTCAATACCTCAACAATAAACTCGGAACCTGGCAGGTCCCGGTTTCTGCGAACTTTGGCGAATTACTCCGTACCTGCCCTGTCTTGTCAAAGCAACCTGGAGCTGGCATGCCAACTTGAATCCTGGAAGGGACGGGAACTCGCCGCTCGGAGGAGGCGCTGAGTCAGGAAGTCTCAAACATCCATAAAATCAACTGCAATTAATTACTAAAAGCGGAACAATCCGTTGCAAGACGTAAGTCCGGGGTAAGGAAAGGTACCTTATTTTTTCTCAGTTGTCAAAACACAGCCCGCCGGCCCGGCCCGGTCCGGTCCCTGTGCTGGTTTGTCTTTCCGCTCCTGCTATCCCCGGGCCCCGGCCTCCTCATTTCCAGGTTGTTCAGTCATGGCAGGGTGCCTCATCCGCTGCGCTTACAATAGCCTCGTACGCTGCTGTGAATCGACCTGCCACGTCCAAGACATGTTGTCTTCCGTTTGGGGAACAAAGAACAACAAACGCGCCCCAGAGCCACTCGTCCCGCCCGCCGCCGTACGCCTGGCGCGACTTGACAATTGTATTATGGCGCACAACGTACCGTACGATGTCGGGGTGGCGACAGGCCAACTCACGCATTGGGTCGCGCTCACCGTCGACGAACTGACGGTTCAGCTGACCGAGGGACACTCCTGGAAAGGTGTGCCGGACCAGGCGCGAGCTCACGTGGAGGACCGCGTTGGTCAAGGCGACGTGGTTCATGCACTCGTCGGCAAACAGGAACGGCGGGCGAGCGCCTCGTATCTTTCCCAGTCCCCGACGGCGCACAGGACTTGCAGGGCCCAGAAATCGATGCCGCGGGCCACCAGGCTCGCCGCCGAACTCATGGTGCCGGGGACTCTGGCATTGACCTCGTACAAGAACACTGTCGGCTGCTCCTCGGCGCCGCCTTCCGCTATCACGGAAGATCCCTTGCGGGGTTGCAAGTCGGGGATGGTGGCGCCCGGTGCCAGGACGTACTCGACGCGCGAGTTGCGTATTCGGGCTTCGCAATGAAAGATGCCCGTGTGAAACCCCTGCAGAAGGATCACCTCCATCATGCTCGCGATGACGGCGCTCTGCTCGGCTCGAGGGAGCTTCGATGGCGCAACCGCTTGCGTCTCGATAAACAGCGCGCCGTTGGCCGACTGCGTGTGGGATTCCAGCTCTGCGGGGCTAGGGAAGTCGTCAACCACCTCGGCGTAGAGAAGCCGCCCGTCGCGCAGGACCAGGTTGGCGTCAACCTCGGGCCCATCGACGTAAGGCTCGACCAGCACGCCATTTGAATCTGCCGTGCAGGCCTCCAGACTCTTGGCAACAACGTCGCGCAGCTCGGCTGCGCTCTCGGCCTTGAAGACGCCCTCGCTGCCTCGCCCGAACGAAGGCTTGCACACGACAGGAAACCTGACGGGCTCGGCGGAAGCCAGCCTGGTCTCTAGCTCCGGCGCGGACCGCACCGAGAAGCATTCTGTCGAGTTGGGATCCAACAGTTTGCGCGTGCGTGACTTGTTGGTCGAGATCGAGTAGGGCTCTGGCCCGTTGGAGAACAGCCCGAGAGCCTCCGCGGCTTGAGCAACGCTGACGAGGTACGTATCGGTCGGAGTGAAGAGACCGTCGATCCGCTGTGGATAGCTGCTGACGGCTCGGACAATCCTTTGCCAAAGCCGGGCATCGGGCGTCAAATCAATCGAGACGAAGGCTTCCCTGAGGTGGTCCAAGCCACGGTACGCATCGCTGGCGCCCGTGGCCCACCAGGAGCCCGAGCTCAGCACAACGACCTTGATCCCCAAGGCCGCTGCTCCTTCCCACCGCGTCCTAGTGACGTTGGGGTTGACCGGGTCCAGGACGACGCACACACGTCGCTCCCGGGGCCGCTCGCGCAAGAGCCAGGGGAATGACAGCCGCTGGTCCAGGTCGAATTCGAGGTCTGCGAGTCTTGTGTCGACGGAAAAGCGAAGAGCGCCGACGGCGGCTTCGAGCGCGCACCCCAGGTCGCTGGGAGAACAGCATGATGTGGTCCCGGCCAGGGTGGTGGTGGTGTCGCGAAACGGCGTCACCTTGGCGTCCGGGGCGAGAAAACTCCGTGGCGACACCGCCAACACAGATCCTGCCAGTCGGTCCACCATGAAGCAGGAGTGCGCGGCGTAGCCCTCGTCGCTCGACAGAAGGAATGCTGCACCGAGTCCGGGCTCCGCAAACAAACTGTCCAAGAAGCCGGCGATTGCGGCGACCTTGCCAGCCAGGGGCAGTCGTAGTCCGGGGGGCGATGATTGCACAGAGTCGGAAATGGTCACCCCAGTTCCTTGTTCGACCTGTTCAGATTGTTCTTCCGTTTCCTCGCGAATAATTGAGCGTGGCACAATGTAGAGATTCCTCAAGCCGCTTTTGCCGGGCTGCTCCTTGAGATGCCACTCACAGGTCGCCGATCCTTGGGCGCAATCAGTAAGGTATTTTGTCTGATTGTGAAGTCCGGAGACAGATGAGAGCCGCCCACTTACTAGCTCGACAAGATGAGAGCCTCAGCCTGATATGGCATGTAGGCCAAGACTTTCCTGGCACCATGGCTGACAGGGCTGTATAGGACGATCCAGACTGAGATCCCGGTTGCGGTTGGGAAAATAAGGTACCAGATGTACTTGAGCAACCTACCGAAACCAGTACCGGACTACTAGTAAGAGTTGACTGAGAGAAGGGGTGCAGTTCAGAGTCTCTGAGACGAGTTTATAGTCAGGTAGGTAGGTGGGCTACCTACCTACGTACCTTTAAACATAACTTTACATGTCATCCTTTCCGGTCAGCATTCGGTTTCGGTGCAGGCTTCACATGTCGCCATCATCACCATGAACACTCAAGAACTGAGGGCATCAATTGTCCGTCGCTCGACTCAGGTACCTGGTATCTTTCTCACATACCTTACCGTAGTAGGCGCAGGCGCAGCCTCACCTTACTGTGGCGATAAGTACTAAGGTAGGCACAGGCGGAAGGCTTCTCAGGACTAAGGTACATGAGGCAGTTTGATATGACCTCCACTGTTAAAGGGACCTTGGCGGGCCTACTGCCAACCTGGGTACGTCCGTCGAACCGCTCAGCCGCATGCCAAACCATGGAAATCGGGCAGGGAGTGCACACTGGAACGTCAGGTACCTTGAGGGTAGCTTACGAGCTTACGTACCTAGGTACGGCGAGCCACAATGGCACAAGGATTGATTGGCCTCATCCCTGATCTTATTCCCGCCCTTTGACCGCTGAATGCAATGTCCCTGTTGAGGACATACGTTGACTGCAATGCAGGGTCACCGAGTCACACTGCAACCTTCAGCCAACAGGTCATCCAGCCGGCCGCGAATCAGCGCGCGTCCCCATGACAGCGCATAATCAAGGCTTGTCGGTCTCGAGTTGAATGCGGTCGATCTCACAACCACCTGCCTTTTCAGAAATTTCCCTATCTGGGTTGAAAATGTCCTCCGCGCCCGAGCGGAACGTCTTCCGTACAGCACCTTCCAGGTTGCTGCGCGTGATCATGATTCCATGGAACCGGGGCCTCCGAGGGGAGTCAAACACTGCTCGCCGCGGCGTAAGCGTAATACCTTTACATTACTTTACCTTACCCTGTGTTTTTACCTCGTGGTTTCCAGGATGGTTCCAGGCAACCTCAAGCGGGACGTGGTTGTCTGATATCGGGATGAGAGTGGGTTCAGGACTGGTGATTCTTCGCCGCTGCTTGGTAGAGTACTGAAGTGCCGTAAGGTACCTTAGCCAAGATACTCCGTTCCTGGTAATTATCTAACCTGGTAATGGAAGGCACCTTAGATGGTATTGAAAGGCAGCTGGTACAGCTTACGGTAACCTACCTTACCTTGCCCAAGGTACCTCAGTACCTTCCCGGTTGGCAACGCATACGCAGCTTGCGGTTTGCACATTCCAAGTTTCTGCGCTCCGTCGCCCAAGTGCTCCGGGTGCACCTGCCTACCAGTACATTACCTCCAGGCACCGATATCACGGCGACTGCCGTCCTTTTCCGTCTTGCCTTGAAGTTGCCGCCAGTGAGCAATCTCGTAAGTTCGTAACTGCCTCATCGCCTCTGTTTCTGTTCACCCGACAACACCAACACCAGGGAAGTCACTGCCCAGATGGCCGTGCTACGTCGGCTGAACCCTCTCCGGCGAGGCAGCACACCAGATGTCCCAGCCAAGCCGGAAATTTCTCGAGAGCAAAATGCCGGTTTCTGGTCTCTCGTTAGCTTCGCCTGGCTCAGTCCTCTGATGAGTGTAATTCCGACCCCTTTTCCGGGGCCCAGGGCGGATTTTCGGTGCTCACCATTACACAGGTTGGATACAGACGCCCTCTGGACCGGAATGACGTCTGGCTAGTGCCCGAGGGCAGAGGCGCGGCCGCTCTGCACCAGAGACTAGCCAAGGCGTTCAAGAGCAGAGTCGCCTCCGAGGCACGCTTCCCGCTGGCCTGGGCCCTATACGACACGTTCAAGTTCGACTTCTGGCTCGGGGGCGTCTGTCAGTTGCTCACGGCTGTCACGCAGGTCATGGCGCCCTTCCTGCTGCGTTACCTCATTGCGTTTGCGAAAGAGGCGTACAATGCAGGGCTCGGTCTCGGCGACCACGAACCCATGCCGCCGGTCGCCGAGGGCATGGGATACGTGATTGGTATCTCGGCGATGCAGGTCATCCAGAGCTTTGCGCTGAGCCATTTCTACTATCGCGGCATGCTGATGGGCGGCGAGGGCCGCGCCGCCATGATTGCCCTGGCCTTTGACAAGTCCCTGAGGCTCTCTGCAAGAGCCAAGGCCGGAGGGGCAGACTCTGAAGGTTGGTCAAACGGGCGCATCATGAACCTCATCGCGACCGACGCGGCGCGTGTCGAGCAGGCCTGCGGCGTGCTGCACCTGGTCTGGACCTCGCCCCTCCAGATCGTGCTGACGGTGGCGCTCCTGCTCGTCAACCTGGGCTACAGCTCCCTGGCGGGCGTGGCCGTGCTGGTCTGCGGCCTCTATGTCCTGACCAAGATGATGAAGCCCCTGGCCAGGGGCCGCGCCGCCATCAACGGCATCACCGACGGCCGCGTCAGCCTCACCCAGGAAGTGCTCCAGGGAATCCGGTTCGTCAAGTACTTTGCCTGGGAGCCCTTCTTCCTGCAGCGCCTGAAGCCCATCCGGGCGGCCGAGGCGAGGGCCCTGCAGGCGTGGCACGCCACCAAGAGCGCCATTGGCGCCGTGTCGATGGCGCTGCCCATCTTCTCCAACATGACGGCCTTCATCGTCTACTCGGTCACCTCGCACGACCTGGAGCCGGCGACCGTCTTCTCGTCGCTGGCGCTGTTCAACGGCCTGCGCACGCCCATGAACTGGCTGCCCGTGGCCATCGGCTATGTCATGGACGCCCACGCCGCCCTGAAGCGCATCGAGGACTTCCTGCTAGCCGAAGAAGCCGCTGCGCCGCCGGCCCCCGAGCCCGAGCTCGAGGATGCAGTGCAGCTCGACGACGCGTCGTTTACATGGGAGGAGGTGCCTACGGCGGCGAATACGTCTTCGTCTCCTGAAAAGCCTCCCAAGGCGGCCACCTCGTTATCAGCTCGGCTCAAGGGGCTAAACAACCGTCTCAAACAGACCTCCACCGGCAAGGACAAGGAGAAAGCAACCGCGGATGTCAGCGATCAAACAACGGCGCTAGAACCCCGCGATGGAACACCATTCCGGCTTCAGAACCTGACTCTCCGAGCCGCAAAAAACGAGCTGATTGGCGTGATCGGGAGCGTGGGATGCGGCAAGACATCGCTGCTCAGCGCTCTCGCGAACGAGATGCGGCAAACGGGCGGCAGCATGCGCTTCTCGGCCGACCGGGCCTACTGCCCGCAGCACGCGTGGATCCAGAACGCCAGCGTGCGCGACAACATCCTCTTCGGCAAGCCCTACGAGCCCCAGGTCTATTTGGATGTGGTGCGGGCATGCGCGCTCCTGCCTGACTTTGATGCACTCCCCAGCGGCGACCTCACCGAGATCGGCGAGCGTGGCATCACGCTCTCGGGCGGGCAGAAGCAGCGCATCAACATTGCGCGCGCCATCTACTCGGGCGCCGGCGTCGTCCTGCTCGACGACCCGCTCTCGGCCGTCGACTCGCACGTCGGGGCGCACATCTTTAGCGAGGCCATTTGCGGCCTGCTGCGGTCCAGGTGCCGGTTCCTGGCGACGCACCAGCTGCACTTTATATCGCGATGTGACAGGATCGTCTGGATGGTCGACGGCCGCATTGCCGCTATTGGCACATTCCAGCACTTGATGAATTCCAACCCTGCCTTTGCCAAGCTGCTCGCTGCCACGGGCCCTCAGCAGCGGGAGGAGAACGGCGGCGAGGAAGAGGCTTCCCAGTCCAAGGCAGGAGCGGAAGCTGCGGCCGGAGAAATGCTGGAGTCAAAGAAACACGATGCCCGGCAGCTGATGCAAGAAGACGTCAAGGCCGTCGACAGCGTGCCGTGGTCTGTCTATGTGGCGTGGATGCGCGCGTCCGGCAGTGTGTTCAACATGCTTGCGGTGCTGCTTCTCCTGGCCTTGTTCCGAGCTGCCAATATTCTCACCAGTTTGTGGCTCTCGTGGTGGGTTTCTAACAAGTACCACCTCTCCCGCGGCCAGAACGTAAGTGCTCCTACCCCTGCAGCCCCTGACGCAGCAAGGACTCTGCTAACCATCCACGAGATTGCAATATATGCTGCGCTCGGCGTGGTCCAGGGCTTCCTCCTCTTCGCCTTCTCCCTCATTTCCACCACGGTTGGGACCGCGGCCAGCCGAACCATGTCCAACGAGGCCATGTGGCAGATTCTTCGAGCGCCCATGTCCTTCTTCGACACCACGCCGCTTGGACGCATCATGCACCGCTTCACCAAGGACGTCGACACTATGGACAACAACTTGACCGACGCGTTCCGGCAATACTTGATTGTTTTGAGCACGCTGCTCGGCGTGTTCGGCCTGATCATGGCATATTTCTACTACGTGAGTTCAACCCCTGACATCTTACCAGAAGCTGTTCGCTGATCCTGCTTGCCTAGTTTGCCGTGGCGCTCGCAGTCTGCACTGTTGCCCTCGTGCTGTGCGTCTCGTACTACCGACGCAGCGCCCGCGAGCTCAAGCGCCACCACGCCATCCTGGACGGCGCCGTCTTTGCCCGCTTCAGCGAGGCCCTCGTGGGTGCTGCGTGCATCCGCGCCTACGGCCGCGAGCAGCAGTTCGTCAGCGTCGTGCACCGCGCCGTCGACGACATGGACAGCGCCTACTTCCTGACCTTTGCCAGCCAGCGGTGGCTCTCGGTGCGGCTCGACAACATTGGCAGCCTGCTGACGTTTGCGACGGGCGTGCTCGTCGTCACCAACCGCCTGTCCGTTTCACCCAGTATCGCGGGGCTGATTCTGAGCTACAGCCTCAGCGTGGCAGGCATCATCCAAATCACGGTCAAGTACCTCGCCGAGCTCGACAACTCAATGTGCAGCACCGAGCGCCTCCACCAATATACGTCGTCGCTGGCGCACGAGGCGCCGCTATACTGCGAGCCGCGGGTGCGGCCGTCGTGGCCCGAGAGGGGCGAGATCGTCTACGAGGCGGTGCAAATGCGGTACCGCCCGGAGCTGCCACTCGTCATTGACGACTTCTCCCTGCACATCCGCGCCGGGGAGCGCATCGGCATCGTCGGCCGCACAGGGGCCGGAAAAAGCACGATCCTCTCGACGCTATTCCGGCTAACCGAGCTCTCGGGCGGGCGTATCGTCATCGACGGGGTCGACATTAGCCGCATCGGCTTGCACGAGCTCCGCTCCCAGCTAGACATCATCCCGCAAGACCCGACACTCTTCAAGGGCACGATCCGCTCCAACATCGACCCCTTTAACAAGCATACCGATTTGGAGCTGTGGGACGCCCTCCGCCAGGTCCACCTCGTCCCGCACGCCACCTCCACCACAGACTCGGACAAACTCAACGACTCGGACTCGTCGGACGACGAGGAGGTCAACGAGAAGAACCCCGACACGGCTGAGTCCTCCCCTCGCCTAACGCTCGACGGAACGGTCTCTGAAGAAGGCCTAAACCTCTCCCTCGGCCAGCGCCAGCTCCTGGCCCTGGCCCGGGCGCTCCTGCGCTCGACCCGCATCGTGCTGGTCGACGAGGGCACGAGCAGCGTCGATCCGGTTACCGACGCGCGAATACAGGATACCCTTGCGCGCGGTCTACGCGGCAAGACGCTCATTGCCATCGCCCACCGCCTGCGCACCGTACTGCTGTACGATCGCGTATGCGTCATGGAACGGGGTCGGATCGTCGAGTTGGGGAACCCAAAGGAGCTGTGGGAACGGGAGGGAGGGGTGTTCCGGGGCATGTGTAATGCCTCTGGGATTTCTGGGGAGGATTTCGGGACTGAAGGAAGGGAGGTTAAGGGGGAGCGCTCCTAAGGCTACATGTAGTGGTCTCCTATAACAAGCACCATAATTAATTCAATACGTCTTGGGTTGTTCAGTGCACCGTCTAAGGAAAAGAGAGATGGCCGGCATACCTTGATATTTCATGCTAACTAACGTGCATTATAAGCGAGTGTGCAATATAAGCGAGTGTGCAATTTCCGACGCG
>MU854715.1:0-16135 GCA_033296685.1 Parachaetomium inaequale | reverse complement strand
TTCAAATCTTCCCTTTCGAACTTGCCATCAGCTCCCGCTAGCAAGTTCGTACCAAAAGAAACGGCACCTCACCCCGCTCTCTAGTCACTGTTATCATGCCCTTTCCTTTGTGCAAGGCGCTGGCTGCGTCTGACACTAGTGTCCTCCTCTTGGCGTGTGTTTGCCAACGGCCCCCTTTCTCCTTGACAATCTCGTCGACGCTCGTAATCCTCCCACGCCCTTGACTCTATCGTCCATCCTCTCCAGCCTGGCCTGTGCAGAGGTTGAACGTGCGTTTCGGGTGACGCACGATGGTCGAACAGGGGTCGCGGTCGTGGCGAGACAGGCGATGAGGAGCCAGAGTAACCCGCGAGCTCGGTGACAGTATCGACGAGTCCTTGTCCTTGTGGGGTCTGGGAAGCTTGTTCTCCAATCCCGGAACAACTCCTGACCTGAACAGACGGCGACGGCAGTGCTCCTAGAGACTGACTGTGTGGAAGAATTTGTTGGAGTGCCGAAAGTGATAGCCGTGGAAGAGGCCCAGACACGGATTGCGGTAGCAATGCCCCGATGAGACTGGAAAAGACCGAATTACTTGAAGCCGGCGAGCCCATGGTTCTAGGCGCTCCTTGGAGCTGTATCTTATCGAAATCTTGCGTTAATGCTGATCCTGGAGTTCTCGGGCTGGGCAGTTGTTGCACCGATGGTGATGCTAGCGGAGTTGCCTGTCGCGAGGGCGTATGCGGTGTCGTCTGCCGAGTGGGTGCCTTGAAGAGCACGGCATCGAAGGGATCACTCCCTGGCACTCTCCTTTCTCTCAGCGGATTATCCGCCCTCTGTCCAAGCGTAGTGCGACAGAATTCCAGCCAGAGATACATCATACGCTTCCGGGCTACCTGCAGCGTGTCACCCCAGTAACACCGGGTCATGTTGAGCTTGATCTCGGGGCAGCCAGCGAGTAAACGGCCCCAAAACTCCTGGAAGAAAATGCGGGTATACTCGACGACCCAGAGCCCACATTCCCAGGATCCCGCTTGGGCCGTAGCTGGTACGATCCTCGAAGACCATGTACGCTCCTCCTGGTAGGCCATGGTGTCTACCACGATCGGCCTGATTCGAGTACGGAGAAAATCCTCATGGCTCTGTCGATCGGACTCCTTTCCTGAATCGAGGTAGAACGTCATTTCCGCCGCCTGATCATGGATAGCCAAGGCCCAATGCGTGTCGAACCGGTAGCACAAGAAAACCCACCAGCGCAAGGACTGGGGCTTGCTCCTTAGTATCCTGCCGTGAAGGACCTCATGCGGCGCGTCGATGTTGTCTGTCATACACGTCGGGTGGATGAAGACCTCCTTTTCGTATGTACAGAGGGCGAGGCGTAGTAGGTTGAGAATATGGAAAGACTCGAGCTGGTACCTGCCGAGGATGTGGCCTTCCACGTCGAAAAGTGTAGCGGCAATGTTGTAAAACGGTGAGCCGTGACATTCGAAGTCAATGTTGTTGAACGGTCCCTTCCATCCAGGAAACAGGAACTTGACTGTCTCTCTGTTCGAAGAGAGATCCGGGCAAGCGATCCAATCTGGTCGTCTTGCGATGACTTCTGGAGGGTAGTCGATGATCGGCCGGTCGAGCAGGAAGAGGTTTCTCGACGACGCTCCAGGGTGCGTGTACGCGGAGAGGTCGGCTTTCTGAAGGTACAGGTGCCTCTTGAGATTTATTATGTCGGAGTCTCCGGCGTTTGAAAGGTCTGGGTCGTCGTCGAAGTAATGCTCATTGCCGTATGGGTCGGTCAAATTCTCGGAGCGGTCAGCTGGGCGAGCTTCCTCGCTCATCCAGGTGTCCTTCTTGCGCGGCATCGTGGCTGATGATCGTGATGCTGGTTGTCTGACCAGAGGGAGACAATGGTTGTTGAGGGCAAGAAAGAAGAGAAGAATGGGCAGAGTGGTGGTGGTTATGTGTGTGTGTTGGGGAAGAAAGTTGAGGTGGCTGGAGGCGCGAGGAACTGCCTCTTTGTAGACGGCTGGGTACCGTTCCGTCTGAACAAAGGAGCGCGGAGATTTGTTGCCCCTAGCAGGAAGGAAAGAGCCGGAATCCAATCTCTTGCTCGGAATGCCTCTTCTTTTTCCACTGCTGGAAGGTCCTCTGGCGAAAAGAAAAACCACGTGCTCGTAGGCGGAGGGATTCCATCGAAATCCTGGCATAAAGAGGGTGCCAGCCGACTCTCTCTCTTCCACTCCTTCCATTCCTCAACCACAACTTTCTGTTGCCCTCGCCCGGATGCCTTCGCCACCTGTTCAGGCGACTCTTTTTCTGGTTTTCCACTTCCCTTTAGAATTCGTAGTCAAGCTCCTGCTCTCGAATTCGCAACCAACATCATGGCTTCTCAGAACGACGACGGCCCTCAATCCTGGGCGCGAGCCCTTCTTCCACCTTTGACAGACCGTCCCGTCGACTTGACAGTCTCTCCGAATTCTATCAATGCCGCCCCTCGGCAGTACGTCTGGGTCCAGCGTGCAAACTCCACCGATCCTCCTATGCCTGACGACACCTCTCTGGTCGACGAGGTTGAACCTATGTCTCCGAACCACGAGTATATCCTTCGGTGTCAGGTCCTGAAAATCCGGCCTTTGAGGCGACCGAGTGGTGTTCCTGTGCCGTACTTGCGGTGGGATCTCCAACCTGATGCCAAAGCCTATGCCAGCTTCTGGCGCAAGCTCGGTTGCCCTGACGAGATGTTGAAGCGGTACTTTGGGCCGTCCGTCAAGCAGACAATGGCTGCCCTTCAGCCAGTATTCGTCGAGGCTTACAACGGAGGGCCTTTTGGGCGTTGGCTGTTTCACCTTACCCGCCGGAAGAACCAGGCTCAGGGTTTCTTCGTGCAGTGTTTTGGAGAAAGGTGAGTTGACTTTGGCACAGGCCTGTCCAGATGACGAGGCTGACTTCCTGGTAGGAATGAGGTGCCCTGCGGCGAATGCGAGTCTTCGTATCGGCGGTCAACCTCGGAGCTGGCCATAGACCCCAACGATCCAGAGGACATTCAGCTTGTACACGTCACTTGGCCTTTTGCCGATTGTGTTTCTCTGCCGGACGTTCTTGACGGTCGGTGCGGCAACTCCATCTGGTCAGAGAAGAAGGGCAAGAATTCCTGGGACAGGATTCCCAAAGACGACACCAGTCATCCTGCCTACCCGCTCAAGGCTCGAGGTTTGCTACCGTGTCGTGACAAGCGGCCTTTGGCTTTGGGATCTTGGGTGGCTGGACCTGTCGTAGAGCCGGACTGGGATTGCGCTCTCTCTGGACAGATGGCCCGGCATGTTCGGTACCGTCGGGAAGCTGAAAAGGCGGAGGAAAAACGGCGGAAAGCTCGTGAGCGGCGTCAGCAGAGACGGTGACGGGGTCGTAAGGAGCGCTCCCGGAGGGATGGTTTGGCGGACAGATGAGCGGTGCGTTTGGTGGTGGACGGCGTATGATGTTCAGCTAGTCGTGGCGTAATTGAAACGTTGCCTTTTTCCTTGCCACTAGCAATGTCGTCGTGACTTGTGATGCTGGTTTTCTTGGTGTTGGAGCTGAGTTTTTTTTTTTTTTTTTCGTCCTGTTTCCGAGCTCCAGGTCACCAGAGGCGCTGGTCCAGCCAAATTGCACCAAACACACTGCCTGCCCTCTGTCCAGACAGCCGTGATTTTAGAAAATTCAAAAACGAAGGAAAATGTGACTTTTTCGAAGTTGTGCCTTCCAGGGGTTGAGCCATTCTGGTGATGTGTTGTGTCGCAGGCCGGAATGAAATGTGAAACAAGAGAATCAGATATGGAGATTGACAGCGGCCTTCAATGCCGATCTGTCTGAACAGACGGAAGGAAATTGCAAACTGGAATAACAGAATGAAATGGGACTTTTACCACCCTTTCGGCTTCCCTCGTGGAATTTCGACCACCAGCTCCTTCTTCCACTTCCCTTTCGAGCGGACTTCTTTAGCGTCCTCGCGATCCGCTCGACCCGCAGCCTCTTGAGGGACTTCCCTTTCTTCCAAGGCCCTAGCCCGGCTCCTTGTGACCACACGAGGGCCACCTTCATCCTTACGCTCCGCGGTCTCGTTAGCCTTTCCCTGGCGTTGAAGTTCTCCACCTTCTGGGTCAATGTCAGGGATTGTCTTGGGCACGATGTTGTCTCCATCAGCCTCTATCCAGATGTTATCAACCTTGAAGAACTTCTTGATTCTGTTTGGGGGGTAAGGCGTTAGAATCTGGTCGCCGTCCAACGTTTCAAGGAAGTAAGTGCCACGGTCCTTGATGCGGCGGACGCGATATGGCCCTTCCCATCGAAACTCCAGCTTGCGAACGGAGCTTATGTCAAGGGTCCGAAGAGTGTTGTAAACAAGGACCATGTCTCTAACATTGACCTGGGCGTCGTGGGCGCGGAAACGGTGGCGGTTCTTCTCGTTCCTCCTCTGGGCCGATTTCTCTCTTGCCGCCGCAACGTGCTCTGCTGCGATGTCGAAGTCGTGGAGTGCGTCCCAAAGAACCCGTGCGCGGAGAAGAAGAAGTTGCTGACGGGCTTTCCGCTTCCCTTGCTCCGTCTGTTCAGAGGTGATCGAATCCCATGCCACAGTTCTCCAGGTCGGGACGTCGTTTTCGATCGGGCTGATAGGGTCGTAGTTGTGTATCATCGAAAAGGGCGAACGGCCCTGCAACGGCCCCCTTACGGTGGTTCGGTCTGCGTGTAAGACGAACGGAAGCAGCTCCCGCCAGTTCTTCCCCGTGCCTCTGGTCATCTTGGCTAGCGAAGATGCAATGGGAATGTGGCCCTGTTCGTTGACACTGTTGGCGCGGGAGTTGTATGGTGAAATGACAACCCGTTGGATCTTTAGCTGCTGCAGTATAGCCTTCACCTCTCCCTTGAACTCGGAGCCTCTATCTACGACCACATACAGTGGCAGGCCCTATCGAAGGAAGATATCGCGTTCCAGGAACCGGCGCACAGCCCCTGAACTCTTGTCCTGGAGGATCCTTGCCTCTACAAACCCGGTAAGATCGTCGCGGGCTTCGACCAGGAAACACTTCTTCTCCGTCTGTCCAGAGGGCATGTATTGGATATCGAGATGCCACTTTGCTATAGGTTGCGAGGAAGGGTGTGTCCAACCAGCCACTTCCTCGAAACGCTTTGCGTCATGAGCCTGGCACTCGGGGCACGCGCGAATCCATTTCGCGACCTGGGCATATATGCCCTTCCAGTAGTAATGCTGGGTAACACGCTGGTAGGTGGCTTCCCTGCCTCGATGCCCAACTTCCTGATGGCAGGCGTTGAAGATGCGCTGGCGGTCTCGATCGAAATTAACGATTCGGCGGCCTTCCCCTGTCTTGGTGCGAAGGAACAGGTGCCTGTGGTCGCAGAAGTACTTGAATGCTTCCTTCTTGAACTGGCGACGGCGCCAAGCCTCGACGTATGTAGGTTCTCGAAGCGTTGTGAGGTATTTGGCAATGGCTTTCGAGTGGTCTGAGTAACCTTCCTTGAGGGGTGTGTCGAGCCTTTGAGGCTGCTCCGCGACGGTGATGGTATAGATTTGTGCATCTACCCAATCATCCAGGTCTTCCTCAACGGCCTTCTCTCTCTGATCAGACGGGCCCGGGGGTTTCCTTGAGAGTGCGTCGGCAACGGAGTTCTTTGAGCCCGGGATATGCTTGATGTCGAAGTCGAAAAGTCGAATCCATGCAATCCATCGCATGATAAGAGCGCCTGGAACGTCGCTCGCAGCGCCCTTCAGCTGGTGGACCAGAACCATCGCATCCGTTTCAACCGTGAAGTGTACCCCGAACAGATAGCGACGGAATCTTCTGAGCGCATAGACTAGCCCCCTGAGCTCGCGCTTGGTGGCGTCGTACCTCTTCTCCGCTGGAGACCAGATTCCACTCTCGAACCGGCATGGATGCCGCCTCCCGTCGGGACCAGCTTGCTCAATGACACCACCCCAACCTTCAAGGCTGGCATCAACCATAAGAAAGACCATTCCATAACGCGGATCGCCAAACACGAGTGTTGCGAGCACCGGTGCTCGTGTGATCATATCGCGAAGCTTGTCCATGGCGGCTTGCTCTGCCTCTCTCCATGCCCAATCGACGTCCTTCTTCATCAGGCCGTACAAAGGCATTGCAATGATAGAGAACTCTTTGATCCAGATCCGGTAATACCCGACCATCCCCATGAAGGTCCGGACGTGAGAGACGTTGTCGCAGGTCGTCCACTCACAGATTTTCGCAACCTTCTGTGGATAAGGGAGACGACCCTTCTCTGTACAGAGGTAGCCAAGGAGGACGGCTTCCTTCTGACACCATTGGGACTTCTTGGCTGCGATGGTAGCTCCGGCCAGCTCGGCATTGAGCAACACCGCATCAATGTTCTGAAGATGTTCCGCCACGAAACGCCGTACACCTGGTCTGACCTCCTGACCATCGTAGTCCACGCGGGGTCCTTTGATGCAAATGTCGTCCAGGTAAACGCGACAATGTTCCGGGATAAGGTTGTAGAAGATCCGAGTCATGGCCCGCTGGAACTGTGCCACGGAGTTCGTACCTCCCATAGGCAAGGTGCACATCCTGAACAGACCGATCGGCGTCGAGAAAGTCGTTAAATCCCGGCTCTTGGGGTGCAGGTCAACCTGGTCGTAGCCGGAGAATAGATCAAGGAGGGAAATGACCTTGCAGCCTCCAAAGTCCTCGCTAAACTCCTCAGCTGCCGGAGGCGTATATGCATCCCGAATTGTGACTGCGTTAGCTTTCTGGGCATCGTTGATCAGACGTAGACCACCGTCCTTCTTGAGGATAAGGAACCAGTTGTTGCGATAACTGCCGTGCGCTTCCTCGATGATCCCGCGCTGCCGTCTTTGCTGTAGGAGTTCGACCACCTTCGGAAGCAGGGGTTTCGGAATCGGAATGTGCTTGGTCTGCCACGCAGCGTGAGACACCGTTCGGATCTCCTGAGGAGGTACCACCTCTGGACGGATGCGCCCGCACTCATTGAACTCCCAGGCTAGCGCTGCCTCGCGGTTGTAGAGGATGTGAGCGAACAGCTCTCTCTCCGCCTCAGTGAGAACCTCCTTGACCGTGTCAAGCATTGCCTTCAGCCTCTCGTCCGTGAGCCGCGAACCACGCTCCATTTCTGAGAACTTGGGCACCACAAGATTGTCCCATTCTAACCCGAACTGCATCTTCTTTTCTGCCTCTGCCATTGCGTTTGTTCTCCACATCGGATCTCCCTCAGGGGTTGACCCGTCAGACGGCGCAGAATCAACGGGGCGGACTTTGTTAGCCACTGTTTTCCGCATCGTGTAGGTACGGAGCGTCTGGCGCTGAGAAAAGTGCGGAGTTGAGCGTAGACTCTTGACAAACCATCGTCGAAAGCGGCGATTGAAACGGATGAGCGGCTTCTGGAGGGCACTCTCCGTCTGTTCAGACGGAGGATCGGGTTCTTGGTCGAGATCGGTGTTAAGATATTGCCGGACGGCGGTCTTGGCCAGGCTATCACAGAGCGGCAAGGAGGCGTGCTTCAACGTCATCGTGAAAAGGGTCTCGCCCTCCTCTTGGTCAAGGCAACCCAGGGGAATATCGCCCTCCTGCAGGTCTACCCAGTCAGGGGTTCTTTCGGTGGCATCAGCCAACCCCTGAAGAGTCTGAGTATAACCGGCGAGTCATAACCGCGAAGCCGCGCGCCTCGATGTGTCCTCGGAGACGACGTGAGCACGGACGATCCTTCCGCCAATGGTGGCGTTTGAGGTGATCAGACGGCCCTCCTTGAAATCGAACGTCAGACTGGTGTCCCGGAAGAAAGGCATTCCCAGAATGATTTCGTGAGCCCCTGCGTCGTCGGGCACCACGAAGAAGTGGCAAGGAATCTGCCCCGGGCCAATGACAACTTTGACCTGCGTTTCTCCTAGGAACGGCTTAGACCCGTGCATGCCCTTAGAGATGACCTGAGTCTCTTGAAGAGGTAGCTTGTACTTGCGCGCAAGCCTGTTGGAGATGACGTTGCATTCCGATCCAGAGTCGAGCAGTGCGAGCTCCTTGTCCGCGATTCCGGAGTCCAGTTGACAGTATAGCGTTGGCAGTGGATGAAACCGGGTGATGGCGCCCATAACATCAACTCTCTGGGTGAGCGTCAGGGTGTGAATTGGTTGACGAAGCCAACCTTCTTCTCTTTCGTTCAGAGCGCGGCTTGCATCCTCAGCGGTCCACCCGTTTCTGATCATCGCCTCCATGCACTTCTCCCAGACAGTGCCTTGAGCTACACTGTACTCTCCATCGGGACTTATCCCAAAAATCGCTGGGGCAGTCGTTGCCCCCCTCTGACCAGAGGTGCCTGCTCTAGCCACTTGATTGACATTGGTCTTCACCTGCGTAGGCGCATCGGATTTGGCTGTGGGCTTGTCGTCTACAATGTCGCTGGCTGGAGTCGCAGAACCCTTCCAATCGACGACTTCGTAGCCGCTCTGGATCTGCCGGACGTAGGCAACAAGGCATTCGGCGTAGACAGGTGAAATGCGGATAAGGTCTTCCAGTGTGAGGGACGGTTTCATCGTCAGTGTCTTTCGAACGGCTTCGTTGATGAACACCACCGGGTTCTTTTTGGCGACGTCACTGCTCGACACTTGCGGTTGGCCGGAACCCTGGAGTGTACTGGGGTTTCCCTGACCAGACGGCGGGACTGTTGGAGGAGTCAGGATCTGGACCGGGGCACCATTTAGGAAGGTGGCGTCCTTGGTTGTCTCTGCGGGCTTGAATTCCCCTGAGCGCGCACGCTTGGCGGAGTGGGCTTCCAAGGCGTGTGTCACCGCTTCGCGGATCACCGCCTCGAAGTCCCTCTGATCATCGATAGCCGGGTCGGGCTTCGCGGTTGCGACGGGGATTTGTTGCCTTTTCTCCTTGGCTTCAACGGGTGGCTCTCCTTCAGTCGCTTCCTTGGCTAATGCTCTGAGCATGTAAGACCCGTGCTGATCGCGGTCGGTGTAAATGTTGACTTCGTGGCTCTTGAGGTAGTCAAAGACCGACCGTTCCCCAATAGCGACCTGGTTGACGTTCGTCTGGAACACCCCCAATGTGTGAGTTTCCTGGGGCACCTTCAGAAACTGCTTGTTCGAGATGAGGTCCAGGTTTGGCTGATAATCCTGGTTGTTCTGCGCTTTGAAGTCTGCGAGCGCTATCTCGTATCCGCGCCAGCTGTCCAGATCGCGGAACTGTGAGGCGTAGGCAAGGACGACGTGTACGTAGCCACACGTGTAGGCTGCCCGAGACACATCGTAGTGGTTGAGCCGAATCGTGGTCTGGGGGTCCCGGACTCGGTTGGCATGGCCCAGGAAGTAGTCGCTTCGTCCCATTCTGTGATAGAGACCGTTGTCCTTGTCCCTCTGGGCCAACGTACATTCCTTCACGAAATGTCCCGGGTTGCCGCAGTAGAAGCATCTCGCCATTTGCTGAGAGCCAGTTTGGGAGCTGAGCCGCGGCATCGGAGGGATGGGAGACCCGTCAAAACGGTCGCCCTGATACCCGCCTTGATAGCCTCCACGAGGACGGCCACCTCCGCCGCGCGGTCGACCATACTGGTTGCCCTGGCCCTGAACAGAGCTGTAATTGGTCTCCATGAATCGTCCCATGCCGGAACCAGCCTGGATTTCCCTCATCCTCTGCTCAACCAGCTGATCCACTTGTTGCTGCATGTTGATCCTCAGGTCGGCCATCATCTCCGCGAGCTCATTGACGGCAGAACGAGTTACCGCCTGTGTCTCCGCGGTCCGAACAGAGGTATCCGGGACTGGCGGGGACTTGGAACGCGGTGCTGGGGCCTTGACCTCGGGCGTCTCGAAGCGAGTGTCCCTGAGGATGGCTTTTCCCCCTGGGACCATCTGGCGGGGAGCCAAGTCGCCTTGGCTGATCTTCATGACGCCCACGTCGCAATTGAATCCCTTTCGAAGACTGCTCTGGATGAACGTGCGGAACCGTTTGAAGTCCATGTCCTTTGGTTCACTGTCCTCGCGGTGGTAGATGACAATTCCAGCTCTGACGGTATCCGGCAGCGCGCTCCAGACTTTCCGAACGGCTGTTTTGCGGGACTCCGTGATGTTCTTCCTGGGGATGCGAGCGAGCAGGGCTTCGACCTTGTCGAGATGGACGAAGATTGTATCCGCATGGGCCGGGATCGGCAGGTCCGTTAGACGGTCAAGCTCCCCATCGTCAATGAACTGCTCCGAGTCGCGGTCAAACCAGTGCTCCTTGAGGGCAGCTGAGAACACGTTCCAAGTGGCTCTGTCTGCCTCCTCGAAGCGCTGAACGATACGGCGGCGACTGGGATCGCACCAGCGGCTGAATCGGTGAATCTTGTCCGAGTCCTTAGAGACGCGATAGTCTAGACAGGCTTCCTCGAAGTACTCGATAAACTCGCTGACGTCGTCTCCCATGAACAGGCCGGGAAGCCCATACTTCGTCGGCTCAGGGAAGTGCGAACGTAAGACGGTGTCGGCTTCGTCGGACATCTCAGCGTCAGGCAGGGGTAGCTGGACTGGTACTGCTGATTCGGGTCGATGAGAAAGCGGATTGGGTGGTGTGTTGGCTTCTTCAGAGGCAATTTCCTCTGAAAGTATGTCGAGATCCGTCAGTCCAGAGGGCGTCTGGAGCGTAGAGTCGAATTCTGGGGTGTCCACTGGTGGAAACGGGAGGTGGTCTTGGAATGTCGAAAACGAGCTACCCGAGGACGATTCCGTCGAGGGTTCGATGAGCGTGACCTCGCTGGTCTGCTGAATTAAGTCGGCTAACAGCTGCCGTTGTCGCAAAGTGTCGTGGTTGCCGGTATCAATGTGGTCCTCCATGGACCGTCGAAAAGAAGAATGAAAACTGACTCTCTCGCCCCTTCCTTCGGCGCTTCCTTCCGACAGTTCTTTCCTCTTAAGTGCTCCCTCCCTCTGACCAGACCGCTGGCCAAGTCCCTGAATGGCTTCAACTCCCATCGCATGGGTCTCCGATACCCATGTCGTGAGCGTGGCCGTGTAACCGACCATCCACTGAACCGTGCGGACCAACCGAACCCCGATTCCAGCCAGGAAAACAGCGGTAAACATTACCAGCCTCAACAGCGCTCTCAGAAAGTCTCCGAGAACCTCACCGCCGTCAGCGTAGGGGTTCCCGGAGATGAGGGCATTCCGGGATCCGGGGTGGCACGACAGGGGGCTGTTCCTTAGCGCGCCCTTCGTGTCTCGATAATTCCTGTCCTTGGTCCTGTGACCTGTCAGCTCCCATCTCGGATCCAGACTGACCTGTCCAGAGGGCTGATCCTCTTGCTGGCGTTTCCTTCCCTGGTTTGGCTTCATTGTCGATGCCATCGTCGTCGGGCATCGTGTCTCCGACCTGCCTGGCCGAGACCACGATCCCTGCTGCGTCGGCGTAATCATTTGCCCGCTGGGCAAACCCGTGTTGCCGAAATCGATGTGTCGCTCCTTGCGATAGTCCTCAGCGATCGTGGTCCAGTTTGAACCCAGAGCTGTGCTCCTCCCCGATTGAGCCCCCATTTGAACAAGGAGATGCAATGACTCTGCCTGCAACCTGCCAGACAGTGGTCAAAACACCACCTTCAGATCACAGATCTGTAAGAATGCGGGGAGGCATCACGAGCTCTCTAGGACTCAGGTCGTAGACCGGATGGTAGTGGCCCTCTGGCCAGGCGAAGGAGCACGCGTTCATGCAATTTCGGTCCGCATTGGCGCTGAAAAGTCCGAGTTGAGATCCTTCGTGTCTTGCCTCTTTTTCCTCCTCCTGGCTGGGGAGTCGGGCCCTTCATCCTAATTATATACAGAGTGTCCGATGTGTCGGTGAATGCAACGCGGAAACGGAAAAACAACAAGGTCCCCTGTCCCCCCCTGAACAGACCATGACCACTGCACTGGGCATTTTGCCCCAGTTCATTATATTACCCCCCTCCTCTCCCCGGTGATGTGTTGTCTTCTGTAATCTTCCTATAGACGGCTTCGAACTGGTCTAGGGCTTTCGTCTCTAGGAAGGTACTTAGGGGTTCCTATATAGGTTGTATGTAACTAGTCTATTTAACTAGTACCTTTGTTACTCCTCTTATCTTCTTTGAATCGAGGATCTCTTCGATTTGCTACTCTTTATTGCTGTTTGGGCTATTCTCTAGGACTATTGCAGGGGGTTGTATATCGTCTTGAACCTACGATAGTAGTGGATTATCGCTAGCCTTCTTTAACTATATAACGTGGAAGACGTTATAGATATCCGGCGGTATATCTAGACGGTAGGTATATAACCCGATTAGTTCTGTAACTATATATTTAATATTGAGCTAGTCGAGCTTTTTCGAAGGTCTTATAGTTTTGAAGTCCTTTATCTATAGCTATACCTTATCTCCGATATAGAACTATTTAGTAACTTGTCTACCTTGGTTAGTATACTCCTTTTATCGTTCTTAAGCTATAGCTATTGCAGCTTACGCTACTTCTATTGCTTCCTTAAGTCTAGCTATAAAAGCTTCTCTACGAGCTACTAGGGACTTCCTAGCGGTATATAGTTCCTCTTGCCCTTTGGTTAGGTCGAGAAGGTCTATATTGTATCTATATGTTAGGAAGAAGGGACTGATCCCTATAGATATTGTAGACCGATTGTTGATAGCTAGTATTGCTATAGGCAGTAAGCTGGCCTAGTTATCTTACTAGTATATTATATAGCAATGAAGGTAGTATTCTACTATCTAATTAGCTTGTTCTATTATACTATTGGTCTTAGGGTAGTAGGCTATAGACAACCTCTAGGTAATCTTCAGCAATTGACAAATCCTTTTCTATATATAGCTAATGAACTAGGGTCTTCTATTGGAAACGATTGCTAAGGGGAGGCTATAGTAGTGAATAAAACTATTAAATAGATGTTCGGCTACTACTTTAGCTATTATAGATACTATTGCCTTGAAAACTACGCTTTTTGATAGTCGGTCGGTAATTACTATAATAGTATCTATCTAGTTAGGGGTAGATAAAGGTAGCCTAGTAATAAAATCTATAGAAATCTCGCTCTAGATCTATTTAAGGATAGGTAGGGGTTTTAGTAGGCCCTGCTACTTTTCCCTCTATATTGTTATTCTCCTATATATATTGTTACGCGTCGACGGTCCTCGGTGACCGTATGACGGTAAGCTGTGATTCTCACTGTTGATGAGTCGAGAATCTTGCTCTCAGTCTTGCGATTGTCTCGCGTACTGAGAGCGGCACTGCTGAACACTGGCACGTATATCAGTAGTGTGATAAAGATCTCTTGTCTCTTCTAAGTCTAAGTTCGGGGGGGCGGCATCCCTTTTAAGGGGATGCTCTGTCACCCCTGGCCGCCCCACGGCCATGGGTGACCTTGCTACAGTGACCTGTAACATATATCGTAGTTCTAGAGGAATTTCTAGATATCCTAGCTAAGGCTGGGCTATATAAACTTCTAGTTGATCAATAGTTTAGTAAGGTCTTTTCCTAGGTATCTAGAAAGGGCTGAGTTATATATCTCTTAGATGACCTAGGTTCGGAGTAGTTTATAGAAGGGTAGCTAAATTCGTCTCTTCTAATAGAGCCTGTTTCCTTTGTCGATCGAGTACTCTATAATAGAGATAGGTAATCCCTATTATAGTGGTAACTGCCTTCCTCCCTCCTTGACTAGCTAGTAGATCAGCTAGTAACGATTATTGGTCTAGAGTCCCTGGTCTTAAAGCTCCTTCAGGGGTCTGCCGGCGAACGGATTCTTAGGGGGGTCTGATTTATCGGTATCGTTGTTATTTTCTTTATCTCGATCGCTAGTTCTTACGAAGCTAGTATTAATCTTCGTCTTCGTCTATTTAGATAGGGGATCTAGTTTATATTCTACTGCTAAGGTTAAGAGGGTCCTGACTTATACCTAGTATACTGAGATATAGCCTCTTCGGGACTTTAGTAACTGGAAATAGCGCCTAGCTAGGCGCTTGTCGAATCTATCTACCGGTATATCTTATTCCCTCCTTAATAGGGCGTCTAGGATTACTATCTCCTTGCTAGGTCAGTATATCAACTTGAAATTATAATAGGCAAGGACCTTTACCTAGCAGACCTATCTTTTGTTCAATTGCTATTTCTTCTAGAAGTATTCGAGGTTCTTATAGTCTATCTAGACCTCGAATAACAGTATACTCTATACTTCTATATCCTATTACTTGAGGTAATATACTATAGTTAAGAGCTCCTTGTTATAGATTAGGTAGTTATACTTAGCTAGGTTATTCTTCTTCGAGAAGAAGGCTACTAGTTGTAGGATACCTTTATCGTTATACTAGGAGAGGGCTCCCCTAATTATATATCCTAAGGAGTTAGTTTCGACTATAGTCTTTCGGTCTAAGTCCTACTAGGCTAGTATAAGAGTATAGATAAGTAGAGTCTTAAGTTACTCGAAGGCTTCCTTATACTAGGGCGACTAGATATAAGGTACCCCTTTCTTGGTTAAGGCCGTTAAGGGTATTACTACTATAGAGAAGTTCGAGATAAACTCTTAGTAGTAGTTTATAAACCTAATAAATCTATAGACCCCTTTAATAGATTTTAGGCACTCCTACTAATAGATTGCCTTGATCTTCTTAGGGTCTATATAAATCCCTCTCCTAGCCTCTATAATGAAGCTAAGATATTTGATACTCTTTGCCTCGAAGTTATATTTATCGATATCGACCTAGAGTCTAGTATCCTAGAGCTTCTATAGGACCTTCCGGACCTTCTTCCGATAGTTAGAGAGGGAGCTATTAGAGTAAATAAGGATGTCGTCGATATATACTAAGCAGAACTCGTCGAGGAACTCCCTTGTACAAAAGGCTGTTTTCTACTTATCTCCTCCCTTGATCCGGATCTTATGAAATACTATAATTATATCGAGTTTTATAAACTATTTGGCCTTTGATAAGGACCTGAACGTCTTGTTAATTAGGGGGAGAGGGTATTAGTCCTTGTATATAATAGTATTCAGTCCTTAGTAGTCGATATAGAAATATAGTCTACCCCCTAGCTTCTTGATAAATAAGATAGGGGCTATAGCTAATAAACTACTTACCTTAATAAAGTTCTTATCTAGTAGTTCTATAAAGGTTCTTTATAGGACGATTAATTCTTTGTATAACATTCTATAAAGTAGCCCCTAAAGTAGGGGCTTATCTTACTTGTTTTCGTCTTTCTCTAGTAGAATTTTATAGTCTACCCCTAGTTAGGGCAGTGGCAACTAGTCTACGGTATCCCTATTGAAGAGTGGGAGGAACTTATAGTAGTACTAAGGGAGCTTTTGCTAAGGGTCTCTATATTTCTTTAGAGCTAATGCTTTCTCGATATCTACTATACTAGCTATAAATACTCGAATGGTCTCTATCTAGTTAGAGGAGTCTCTCTTAGACTACTATACTAAGGCTAGGAAAATACTAGCTATTTGTTAAGAGATTTATAGCTTAGGTATATCTTTATAGCTCTTTTCCCTAACTACTAATCCTAATATTCTAATTGTTAGTTCCCCTTGTATAGGGGAGATAGATACTTTCTCGGTATCTATCTAGAGTCGTCTAAGGATAATATCGTCTTCTTGATCAGGGATAATATAAAGGAAGATATAGTTCAACTTATAGCTATCGATATCTATATCTATATAGGTGACTTCTTAGATAGTATTCTTAACTAATATATTGACTTAGTCGAGGTTATAGAGGGTGATTAGGATATATAGGAGGTATAGATATCTAGCAAGGGAGAGGCTGATAGTACTAAAGTATAGGTAGCTACTATTAACAAGGGCTTTAGTATAATGAATCCTATTGAGACTAATATTAATATAGAAAGGGGGGCTATCTATTGTTTTTTCAGCTATTTTCTATTCTTGTAATGCCTCTAGATACTCCTAGCTATGACTTCGACTAGGAGCTACTCTTTTAACCCTTTATCGTCAGTCTCTATCTAGTTAGAGAATTATCTATATCTATTAAGTCCTCGACCTTAGGGAGCTTCGGGTAGGATTTCTTTATATATACCCTTACTATAGAGTTAGGATACCTTAGGGGAAGGAGAGGGTATTTAGATATCGGGGGAGTGGTGTAATTGGAGTGTGTTGCACCTGGAGCGCCGCAAGGCTGTCGG
>MU854714.1:5958-16254 GCA_033296685.1 Parachaetomium inaequale | reverse complement strand
CACCTTCCACCTTACAATACATCCATCGCAGCATCACTTTGTTCACTCGTAACAAGCTTTACAGCTAGAACTAAGCTAGATTCCTAGCCTAGTTAGCTATCTAACTATCTTCCTTTTCACTATAGAGGATAGATTCAGAGATTCAGATTATATAAGGTCGACAGAAGTTTTTAATCCAGCCTTATAGGCATGGTTTTCCTTTGTAATTAGTTATAGAAGGACCGGCAAGCCCTCGGGCATAGCGGTGTAGGAATAATAATAATAATAATAATATATATTATAGGTTGCTAGGAAAAGGAATACCTATAGCGCCTATGATATGCATATGAAACACACCTCTATAGATAAGGTAGTTCGCAATCAAAACAAAAGGGGTGTGTTACTCTAGTAACTACTATATGAAAAGTATACTTACTACCTATAATATAGTATATAACGTTAGAACAAAGGACAAAGAACAAAATCGCTAATGATAGAAGGTAATAGATTGTAATAGAAATATTTAATTGGCCCTATAGTTAGGTCCTTTGAAGAGGAGGATAAATTATTACTGTATATAGAATGAATGGCGAGATGGGTGCAAAGGTTATGCGATTCAGAGGCGAAGCCTGTGTCTAGCTATATTAGTGGCCCTGATCCTGATCTATAGGAGAGAGAATTCTTTCTTCTCTAAGGATCAATCTCTTATATATAGATGCAAATGAGAGACTCGACTAATTACCTTGTAATACCTTTATAACTCTTTGTGCTAATGCTATCTTCCTTGACCTATTGAGAGTATCCTGTTATAGCGAGCTAGTTCGACTAGTCGCTTAATGATATTATTGATTAAGGGCTTTGAGGTATCCTTTGGGGCACTAGAGCCCTTGTTTGCCAGTGCTATTGGTGTAGGGTAGGCTGCTCAGGGTGCAGAGTAGGCTGCTCGGAGTCCAGGGTAGACCGCTTAAGGTATAGGGTAGGTCAGATGAGAGTAGTCGATCGGCTTAGTGGCTGGTAAGGTGGCGGTTTTGAGGCTAGTGGGTGGTCTGTGCGGTGGCACGTGCGTGCGTGAGTGATTTTCAGCGCTGCGGTCGCTGCTCGCACCCTTAATTCGGGGCACTCTGCGCGGCCACGCAAGGGCTACTGCGCAGGTAAACTAGTATCACTAGATAGAGCTTTTTGAGCTCTTTCCAGTGGTACTAGTTTTGTCCATTTTCACTAGGTTGCGGGCGAGATACAAGAAAGCAAAAAGTTCTCCATTAACTATATATATATATATATATAAAGACCTAGACTAGTGCCTAAATCTATAGAGCTAATAGGTTCTAAGCGAAGTCTACTTAGAAGTAGTAAGAGTTGATATTACTATAACTTCACATAGTTAGTACTAGTTTTAGGCTTAATAGTAAGTTATATATCTCTAAGAAATACTATAGCTATTAATTTCACTTTTTTTTTTTTTTTAGATAAGTCTATAGAAACTATAATAAAACGAATAATATATTAATATATTATCCTAGGTATAATATCGAGATTTAGATTATATTATTATTATTATTATTCCTATACTACTTTATCTAAGGGCTTGCTAGACCTTCTATATATTATTATTATTATTCCTATACCACTATGCCCGAGGGCTTGCCGGACCTTCTATAACTAATTACAAAGGAAAACCATACCTGTAAGGCTAGACTAAAAACCTCTGTCGACCTTATATAATCTGAATCTCTGAATTCATCTATTACAGTGAAAAGAAGGGTGGTTAGGTAGCTGACTAGGCTAGTAAACTAGAGCTACGAAGTGTATTAGAAGTAGAAAAAAAGTAGAAGGAGATTCTAAGGTTGGGAGTAGAAGGGCAGAGGGAGACTCCGATAGTATAAGCGAGCCAGCACGCCTCGAGGGTCGGGACACAGTTGGTTCGCGTCCCCGTACAGGGGACGGGATCCTAGCGCCAACAATGTATCTCTATCGCGAATGCACGAGAGGCGTTCCGGAAGACTCGACGGGCGTGAACGAAGTAGAATGGGCGACGCCTTCCGGCCCCCGTCGCCGGCGCCGTTTGTAGTCGTTACGGAGGCGGCGACGGTCCGGGAACGCGAACGGGTTCTTGTCCGGCAAAACATCGGGCAAACGTGGGAGTCGGGGTTGCTGAGTCATCATTTGCTCCGTGCACCAGCATTGATTTTGCATATAAATCTTCCCTGTCTGCTCAAAAGGGTCCAGAACTGGTCGCTCTGAGGATAAGAAACCGCCCCCTTTGAACAACAACAAAGACAAGAAGATGTCGCTATTGTGGGGAGGCCGAGAACGTGAATCTGGAACAAGTATTTCACTTTTATTTTGGGTCGAGTTGCTGACTCAGCAGAATGTAGGTCACGTGCTAGAACGTTTACTGACGATTGAAACGGTAGGGAACGCGTTCGCGCTCAGTTTTTACTACTCCGTTTTCAGTTCCGTTTTCCGACTTTTGCTATGGTGTGAATCTAGTGTCGCCTTTCTGTGACCACAAGTTTCATCAACGCGTTGCAGAGCCTGCTCTTAGCCAACCAAACGCGTTTGTGACCCCCCTCTGCACATCTTGGCTAATGGCCGCTTTCGTTTCCATGTGTGTAGCCCCACTCGACTGGCTGCACCAGCGGGCGACCTGCCAGCCTCGTCGGCCCAGGAGCGAGCCTTTCCGTGGTACGCCGAACGCCAACGGTGGGGCTACTGCACAAGGAGCGAGAACTTAGCGACGTGGATTCAGTAACCTAGCGTGCTCGTGCTGCGAGTACAGGCCCCAACGCTCGTCAACCTGACCGAGCTGATCTACGTTGAATTGGACGCGCCCGTCGCCTGTACGGCCTGACCCAGCCTACCCTGCTGCTCATGGTGGAGGGAAAGCCTCGACCACCGCAACAGAGCCACGCGAGCCAGGAGCAGGACTGGCACGAGTACACGCGCCGGTCTCAAGGTTCTCGACCAGTTGCGGCGCCGACATCGCCTATAGGCGGATTGCCAGTCCACGTCGCATGCTGGCGATGAGCGTGGGAACCAACCTAACACCGGCGCAGTCCTGCATCAGCGCGGCTATGGAGCAGTAGCAAGGAAGACCGCAGCTTGCTGGGATGCCCGTTCCCGAGTCAAGCGAGTGGGTAAGGGATCAAATCGCGTCCAACTAATGCGCCACTCCAGAACGCACCACTCACGGACTTCCCGGAATACCCACCCAAGGGGCTGTTCAGGCGGACTGGCAACTGTTCTGCCTGACGATCGCCTCGCCGACATGCATCATGCAGTTGGCGACATATTTCCGCCAAGCATTGGTGAGATTCGCCGTGAGACTGACCGAGATCCTCGACCTGCGACCGACTGATCCCACGTATAGTCAGGGCTCCTGAGAAGGAGTATGGGTGGACCTCGCGTCGGTCTCGCCGAGGGAGCCTATGACAAAGGCGTTGGGCTGGGAGCTGGTGCGCCTCCAGGGCGGTGGCAGACAAAAAGCGCGACAGGGAGAGTGTCTGTCACGACTTCAAGTGTACGCTCGTCCACCGCTCGGCGGTGCGACCAACCCGACCACCCTCATCGCCACAAGCCCATTCTCTCGGTTGCCAATTTGCACATGCATTCTTCATAGACGCCGACGCAGCCATCCGCTTGCTCTGAGGAGCATGGACAGACCGGCAGCTTATTAAGGAGATACACCCACTAGCTCAGTGGAATGGAGGGTTAAGGCTCTCCAACTGGGTCTTTGGAACATGAGATCTCATGCACTCCCACCCAACCTGCAACTCCCGAGACGAGGAGAGGAATGCGCGTATCGGCCGTCTGACTGCCGTAGTCGAGACATGGCTGATTGGTAAGCGCAGGTGCATCAACATTCCCTTTTGGGACAGCGCCATGTTCAGCGATAGAGAGGGCACGCTCTCGGGCACGCTGTGCCTCGCATGGGCGGAGACGGAGGCTTAAAAATTGGCCTATGTACTTGAAATGGCAGAAGGACAAAATGGAGGCCGTTTGGGTTCCTAACTACAGACCACCCCGACAGGAGGCCGAGATGAGCAACGAAAGCGACGGCGATTACCACTGGAAGCATGTCCTCTGGCTCCGCGCGGACAGAGCCAGGTTTGAGGAACTGGGCACGGCATAAAGAACACAGTAGAGACGACACAGGGAAGAGAGACGCTAGGAGGTCTTCAGGGTAGGAGCGAATAGTAGTGGACTGGAGGACAAGAGATGCAGTGGCCATACTGGGATTCTCGCAGAACCGGTAACAAATGATCCTTTCCTAAAGCTTTGTCTATATACTGCTCGTTCTGTGACGAAGCGAAGTTTGCTCGTTGCTGCTTGTAGTCCATATAGCCGAGGTCATGAGTTCAATGTCAACCTGGGCATGTCATCCAAAAAGGGCAAATGTCCAGACTGCGAGAGAATTAAGGCTGTCGAAAGATGTCACATCGTGTAACAAGGGTCAAAAGGGATATTTTGTACCTTGTCCAGAGCGCCGCCACAACTCGTACGCGATGGCATAGGACGTGCTTTGGCTCGCAGACGTGATTGGGGTGGCTCGGGCATATACTAGAAAGACTGCTGCACGGGTGGCGAAGATTCCCTAAATAAAACACTTTGCTCCAGTTTAATTGTGTCTTAACGTTACATGTCTGGTTACGGCGAACTCGCGACCCAACTCCAGCGTTCCGTTTCTGACGTAGCCCTCGGTATGGGTAGACGCAACCCGACCACGTGCTTCTTGCTCGAAGGAAAGTTTACTGACAGAGGGGCAACCCCGGGAATACGGACGACGGAGACGCTGGGGTGCGCGGTACACCACTGTGACACCTTGGGAAACCACTTTCGAATCTGCCCGCTAGTCTAGACCAACCCATCACGAGGTCCCTGACTTTACTGTGCCTGGTGCAGAGTTGCATCTAGATCAGGATACGGACAAAGAGCATCCGTTCCCACTTGATGTATATTTTGATGTTAGCATCGTCGAATAACTACTATTAATACAAGTGCACTAAAAGCCGTTAGAAGAGGCGAACCATCGAGAAGGTACTCGAATCCAACTGTGAAGCATAAATCAACCGCTCCTCCCGCACCCTTCCTGTGGCACGCTATGAGAAAAGATATATACAGAGAGAAAGAGGGGGAGAAAGCGTGGAAAGGGATTCGATAGCTTACATCGCGGTGCGAGAATTGGGCCCTTAAAGCATTGGTTTGCGGAAACAAAGCGTGCCAAGTTTTCAAGGATCGACTGGGTTGCGAAAACCTAGCCACGCGCCAAATGTGCGCCAAGCGTTGACCCCCAGTGCCGCAAAGCTAAGCGGCCGCAATCCTGGAAGATCCGGGTGTTGGCTTCTGAGAAACCGTGCTATGGACCAACCCGTGACCGGCAGAATCGCTCCCAACCAAAGCCATGAGAGATGCAGGGAGACGTATGTCCTCAGAGCCAGACATTTCGCCCTATTCTCGAGGACAGTCTCCGCGCTGACCTCTTTTCCTCTGCCTGGTCCGTGGACGTCGGCGTTGTGCTCGGCGCCCCGTTTGAGCAGCTGCCGCACGATCTCGGCGTATCCTTCGTAAGAAGCGGCCTGCAGCGCGTTGCCGAAGTACCCGCCCTGCACGTTGACGTCGACACCGCGCTCGAGCAGCTGCCGTACGATCTCGGCGTGTCCTCTAGCAGAAGCGGCCTGCAGCGCGTTACCGAAGTACCCGCCCTGCGCGTTGACGTCGGCGCCGCGCTCGAGCAGCTGCCGCACGATCTCGGCACGTCCTCTATAAGAAGCGGCCTGCAGCGCGTTGCCGTAGTGCCCGCCCTGCGCGTTGACGTCGACGCCGCGCTCGAGCAGCTGCCATACGATCTCGGCGTATCCTCCAATAGAAGCGGCCTGCAGCGTGTTGCTGAAGAGCCCGCCCTGCGCGTTGACGTCGACGCCGCGCTCGAGCAGCTGCCGTACGATCTCGGCGTGTCCTCCAGTAGAAGCGGCCTGTAGCGCGTTGCCGTAGTGCCCGCCCTGCGCGTTAATGTCGGCGCCGCGCTCGAGCAGCTGCCACACAATCTCGGCGCGTCCTCTGTAAGAAGCGGCCTGCAGCGCGTTACCGGGGTACCCGCCCTGTGTATTGACGTCGGCGCCGCGCTCGAGCAGCTGCCGCACGATCTCGGCGCGTCCTCCGTCAGAAGCGGCCTGCAGTGCGTTGCCGAAGAACCCGCCCTGCGTATTGACGTCGGCGCCGCGCTCGAGCAGCTGCCGCACGATCTCGACAGATCCTTGATAAGAAGCGGCCTGTAGCGCGTTGCCGAAGTACCCGCCCTGCGCGTTGACGTCGGCGCCGCGCTCGAGCAGCTGCTGTACGATCTCGACAGATCCTCCAACAGAAGCGGCCTGCAGTACGTTGGCGAAGTACCCGCCCTGCGCGCTGACGTCGGCGCCACGCTCGAGCAGCTGCCGTACGATCTCGACAGATCCTTGATAAGAAGCGGCCTGTAGCGCGTTGCCGAAGACCCCGCCCTGCGTATTAATGTCGGCGCCGCGCTCGAGCAGCTGCTGTACGATCTCGGCAGATCCTTGATAAGAAGCGGCCTGCAGCGTATTGCCGTAGTACCCGCCCTGCGCGCTGACATCGGCGCCGCGCTCGAGCAGCTGCCGCACGATCTTGGCAGATCCTTGATAAGAAGCGGCCTGTAGCGCGTTGCCGTAGTACCCGCCCTGCGCATTGACGTCGGCGCCGCGCTCGAGCAGCTGCCGCACGATCTCGGCGTGCCCTTGATAAGAAGCGGCCTGCAGCGCGTTGCCGTAGCGCCCGCCCTGCACGTTGACGTCGGCGCCGCGCTCGAGCAGCTGCCGCACGATCTCGGCGTGCCCTCCAATAGAAGCGGCCTGCAGCGCGTTGCCGTAGCGCCCGCCCTGCACGTTGACGTCGGCGCCGCGCTCGAGCAGCTGCCGCACGATCTCGGCGTGTCCTTCGTAAGAAGCGGCCTGTAGCGCGTTGCTGTATTCCCCGCCCTGCGCGTTGACGTCGGCGCCCCCTTCTGCTAGAACAACGGTGACCAGCTTTGGGAAACCACGAAGCGATAACACATAGAGGAGTCCTGTATCCATATTATCCTCCAGGTATGAATGCTCGCGGTGACTGTCGACGGTCGAGAGAAATATCTTCCACCATTCAAACCAGTCATTTCCCATTTGCAGCCATTGTATAATCTTCTCTTGCATTGCACCTCCGGACAGCGCCTTCTCTGCATGATCGAATATATAGCTCGCTGCGTATAGCAGAAACGGATAACTGTCGCTCAAAAGCTTCATATACTGCCCGCTCGTTGATGTAGTGTCTTGTTGCTTGATGTCGGACCAGCAGTGATCCCACAAGTGCCCGTGGCTGGCACTGATCGGGTCGGGATGGAGCGTCGGATCTAGTGTCTGCAGCCTCTTATTTCGAAATAGGAAGTCGCTGACCGATAGATGAATGAACTGCACCGACGCCGTATCTCCTGTTCGCGCCTCAATAAGGCCCTTGGACAAGGCGGTAATGCGCCGTTGGATGGTGTGGCCCGTGATCTTTGATCGGTCCCATAGCCCACTGTACTCAGGAGCCGTTCCTGCCAGCACGGCGAAGAAGAGCTCTTCGGGCTTTAGCGGCCGCCGGCTGAGCAGTACCCACTGGAGCATGCGTATCGTCTCGGCCTTGTCGGGGTCGTCTCTGCTCAACAGCCTGTTGAACACGTCTTCGAGATCAGTCGGCACCTCCTCTAGTACTTCACGCATGGCTTCCAAACGGCCGTCGTCGTAGGCTTTTTTAAGCAGAGACACCACAATAACGACCCACATGAAAATGCCGCCTGCCTTCTTCCGAACCTTAGCCTTGATCTCGTTATCGTGACCTTCTAGCTTTTCTTCGACATATGTAGCAATGTCTCTTTCGTGCTCTTCGTTCGCCTCCACGGTCAATTCCAAAGTCTTCCTCATGCTGACGTTGGGATAATGACGGCTGGAGAGGCAGATCCTCAGCGTAATACCAGCTTGGACAGCATCGATACTTAAGGATTCAAGAAAGCCGACAACATCTCGAACGCTTCGCTCGTCGCACTCGTCGAGCGCGTCGACGAGGAGGAGGAGGGGCTTGGACAGCCGCTTGTTGATTATCGAGCGCACGAAATCCTCCAGTTGTGCTCGTGGCCACGCCCACTCCCCTTCCTTAAACATCCTCTGCTTCTCGTAGATAGGGCGGAATCGTTCGTATAGCGTGTCGTCCTTGTCGAGCAGCTGATATATGATCGACCGCAGTATGCCTAGAGGCGTCTTCTCGAGAACCTCGCCTCGAGCGTTGAAGAAATGCGCCACGATCAGGTAGTCGCCAAAGAGCTCCTCGCAATGGCGCAGAGCATGCTTCATGAGGGTCGACTTGCCCGCGCCCGGCTTGCCCTTGATCCAGAGCACGCCATTGTGGGCTGATAGGTCGGCGCGGTCGCGCCACTTCTGGAACTGGGTGGTGCTGAACAGCCAGTCGCATGTTCCTCGATGGGCAGCGGTTATGTCGTGCAGTCGAGTGTCGATGTCGCGGAAGCCGAGAGAACGGAGGCAGGCTATGCTCGTCAGTGGTCTGTCTTGCGGCAATTTCTGTGGCGACTTCATTCGCAAAAAAGTCCAGATATGATGGAAGTGTGTAATGGAAGTCGGACAAATGGCAGTACGAACCTGCTTTTTCCGAATACCGCGTGGTAGCCTCGTCGACGTCGCGGTCCTTGAGGGGGGCTCCTGAGTAATGAATCAGCTACAAAGGATCGGCTACCGGCAGGAGCGCTCTTACCGAAGGATACGGGCCCATGAAACGTAGCTCCAGGAAGGTGGTTGCCGGAGCCGTCGCTCTTGTTCGCAATACCGCCAGGCGCGTTGATGTGGTCGCGGCCGGCGTTGTGGAAGGGCGCGCTCGAGGGATGCAGTCCACGTCCCTCCATCTTGTGGGGCAACGGTGGGGTAACGGCCCTGCCCGCTCGCGGGGCTTGGCCTGGCTTCCTAGGCGCGGAGTGGCAGACTCCTTCGTAGGGCGGATTTTAAATGAGATGCCCAAAGACACGTTGCGTACCTCAACTTCAGTGATTAAGCCAGGTACGGCGGGGATGAGGATGACGGTAAAGAGCATTGCATGATTGGATATTGGACTCGGGTTCAGGGCTGAAGGCCAGCTGAATGTTGGCGGGCCGGGAGACGTCGTTGGCACGGCCAATAATGGCTGGGCGCATTCGCAGAGGAGGCTTTGCGGCGTGCAGCTCGCCTCTACCCCGCCTTTCCTCAACCGATGGCGCATTTCTGTTTCGAAGACGAGGAGATTCAACAGTTAAACGGTTGGGTCCAGGCGAGATAATCCATGCTTCGCTTAGGGCTCGCCTTTTACTCTACTCGATCGTGCACTCGAGACGATGGACAAACTACTGCGGTGGCGAAAGAAGGGCAAGGCTGCGCCCGATCCGCTACAAGAAACGAACCGGAACCGGACTCTGGCCAAACCCCACACCCTAACATGGATCCCGATCCGTCCGAGATCCCCCCGATCCCCTTTTTGCCGGACGGAGTGAAGGTTTTGCCTCGGTTACGTAATACTTCTTCCAGTGCTGGCCCGACATTGGCTCCTTTCATAACGCGTGAGCCCCTCTCCTCGATCATCTTAAAGGATCTTGTCTTGCATTATTCCGCTTCGTCGCGCCCCATACTAAATCTGCACCTTTGTCTCCCAGGTGGGCATATCTTGTGTTGCTGCAACTGCGGTATACCTGGCAGATAGATATTCCGTTGCTTGTCGAGGCCGAGGACTGGCGGCTAACCTCAGATAAGTGGCAAGTGATGTCGATAAGAACTACATCAGTGACGAAAAGTAAGTAATATAAAGCAGACAGGTCTCCCAGGCCCTTCACTTCAGCAGACATAATAAAATAGATATAAACCACGTTACAACGGTACAAAAGTCTATTACTCAGTAAAAGCAAACCGAAAGAACGTCACTTGGCCAGAGGCATGTCCTAAGATCAGTGTATGACCATGAACCGCCACACATGTTGCCCGATAGTCGGGGGGAAGCCAAAGAACGTTTTCACCATCTCTTGTGACCCAATCGCCGCCGGCGAAGAGAAAACCGCTAGCGGATTTCTGGTCTCCAGACCTGCTTGAAGCGTCGGAGTTTGCGGTTACGCTCAGCAGCCCTCGGTCTGTCTCTAGCGTGTTGCCGTCCGGCGAGAACGCCACTGTCCTGAACAAGCCGCCGTGCCCCTCGAGCGTCTGCCGGTGCGCGCCGGTCGCCGCATCCCAGAGCCGGATGGTCTTATCGCCTGAAGCCGATGCG
>MU854713.1:0-16276 GCA_033296685.1 Parachaetomium inaequale | reverse complement strand
GACCGGCATACCCCCTGACCTTAGGGTAAAACGGCGTAAGAATATATATATATATAATAAGGACCTAGCTTTTAGGCTGACTGAACACTACTAAAATATCATCGATATGAGATCGATAGCATAGGCAGAGGCGCTTACCTTTCTAGAGAGGAAACTAGGATCGTTCCTAGATCTAGATATAGCAGCTGATCTTATATACATTCTTGACTTCATTCCGCTAGCTATTAGCTAGGCCACTATATATATATAGGCGAGGGCACTGCAGATCTCGCCCAAGAAGTACCTAGCCGAATTCTAGGAGAATAAGTGTAGTAGGAGCAGGCTATTAGAGCATGATGCTAGAGATCTATAGCGAGATAGAGGCGTATCGAATGCGATTCTTACGATATGGTAAATATCGTTCGACTATATTCGGTCTAAGCAGTCTTCTATGGCGAATCTCCTGTCGCTGATGAGCTTTTTCGATCGACAAGGTATCTCTGAGTCGCTCCTCAAGCTCTCTAAGCAGACCAGAACTGCAACTCGAGCAAGTGGTTTCGAAGACACAGAAGACTCGGGATCCGATAGCAGCGATGGCGAGATGGACAGTGGGTTTGAAGACGACATAGCGCTGCTAAGAGACTACTATCTTATTGTCTACAACGATATAGGGAACGATTTTGAGATGTACGGACTCGTACAGCTGTCGATAAGGAAGTGGCTAGAAGCGTATAGGTAGCAAGAGATATTTAAACAGTAGTACATTGAATGGATAGTAGCGTTATTCCCAATAGGGGAGTACGAGAACTAGGCGACCTATTGGAATCTCTTTGTATACGTCCAAGTGGTCTTTGCTTACCGGCTGAGCGAAGAGACAGTCGAAATATAGGCGACACTTTTATATAACGGGGGTCGGTATATATTATCGTAAGGGGAATACGATATTGTATAGCAAATGCTGGGAAAGGCGAGGAAGGCCTGTAAGAAGAAGCTGGGTGCGAAGGATGTGGCAACTTTAGACAGTATAACGATACTTATCGGGGTTTTTTTGGACCAAGGCTGGTAGGAGGAGGCTAAGAAGGTGTTTATATAGGTGATAGAGGATTGCAAGACTAAACTCGGAGCCGACAACCTATACACGATAGCGAGTATAAACAACCTGGCGTTGGCGTACTGCAACCAGGGCCGGTGGGCGGAGGCCGAGAAGTTGTTTGTACAGGCGATGGAGAAGAGCAAGGCCAAGCTCGGGGCTAACCACCCATATACGTTGATTAGCATAGGTAACCTGGCGTTGACATACAGCAACCAGGGCCGGTAGGAGGAGGCCGAGAAGCTAGAGGCACGGGTGATGGACATTCGCAAGACTAAGCTCGGGGCCGACTACCCAGACACGCTGACGAGCATAGGCGACTTGGCGTCGACATACAACAATCAGGGCCGCTAGGAGGAGGCCGAGAAACTACAGGTATAGGTGATGGAGACGAGCAAGGCCCAACTCGGGGCTGACCACCCACACACGCTGTCGAGCATAGTCGACCTAGCGTGGACATACGTAAACCAACGCCGATAGGAGGAGGCCGAGAAACTACAGGTGCAGGTGACAGAGATAATGAAGACTAAGCTCGGGGCCGACCACCCGGACACGCTGATGACCATGTCCCACCTGGCGTGGACATACGTAAACCAACGCCGATGGGAGGAGGCCGAGAAGGTGTTTGTACAGCTGATCGAGATTTTCAAGATCAAGCTCGGAGCCGACCACCCAGACACGCTGACGATCATAGGCAGCCTGGCGTTCACTTGGAAAGCTCAAAGTCGAGACAAAGATGCACTAGCAATGATGGAGGATTGTACCACAGCTCAACAGCGAGTCCTTGGCGCGGACCATCCAGACACACTATCGTCCTTGGCCACTGTAGCCAAGTGGCGTGGCGTTGGTCTCCAACGACGCACATGCATAGTTATGTAGCTATCGGGTTGTCAACTTTGAGCAGATTTATGTATAACTATTGATAGAGGCCGGAGAGAACGGCGTAATAGCATTTGTCCACCTGTGCTAGAGTACCAAGGAGCAGAGTTTGTTTCGAGTGTTTGTGTCAGAGTGCCAAAGGCTGTCTGGGTTTGGGAGAGAATGCTCTTGCTCTGCGAAACAGAATGCGGCGCATCCACGAGTCCATCGACAAGGTCGTAGAGCGCCTTAGCGCTCTGCAACGTGGCAGTCGCAACGGCTATAACACTAGCAGTAACGCCGAGAGGATTTATGACCCATGAATTAGGACGTCAGACAGGCATTGGCTGGCGTTTGGCTTTATGTGATGGGATGCGTTTTCAATGGTTGCTCGGCCACAGTCGGCACCGCCGCCCTTTTGTCGCCTGCGCAACTCCCGCACTGCATGATCTCTCCCCTTCCATTTTCCTTCGAGGCCAGGCAGCCTTAATCCTTCCCTGCAACTCCAAGGACTTGTTATGCCTCCGTTGAGTCCGCTCTCGAGTCCCCCGACGGGCGCATTAACATGCATCAGACTCAAACTTCACCTTGGTGAGAATCGAGTTCCGTATCGCTGGATTCATCGGTGAAATCCTCGTCTGAATCGAGCCAGAATGGGCAACTTCCGCTGTAAAAAACCAATCATTGATGGGAGATGGCGTCCGCGGAGCTTATCGAACAGCTTGGAAAATGGCTGGAGCTAAATGACCCTGGAAGCCGCTGGCTGGCAGTGGCAGAACCCTCTTTGGACCCAAACCAGTAGGGGCTTTCCTGCTCCCTTCTCCCTCAGCTACCTGACTTCCACCCCGCACGAAACTGCGGAAACCCCGCTTTGGCGAGGGCCGGCCTACGGCGCAAGAACAGATCAGAAACTGATGCGTGCTTCACGCGACATTCACACAGGAGGGCCATTTAGACCTGGTGCATTCCCTTTTGGCGGCTGTGCTTGCTGGATCCAACGCGATCAGGTACTTAATTAAGGTGATATCCAATCCGGCCAGAGCAGCCCCGCTTTACAAGCACGTGCGTGACTCGTCACGTGTACAAATCTGTAATTCAGCTAGTCCACCCGAGGTTACACATTGATGACGTTTTGCCTCGTAGCGTGATTTTCCTCCTTTCAACACCCGACTTGCAGTTACCAGTCTACCGGCATGGACACGTCACAAAGCACGAAGCCACGCACTGAGAGCGATAAGCCTCATGCTCAGCGCCTGTATGGAAAGATACCATCCAAGGAGCGCCTTCTGCATCACCAATTAGACGTACGATAATACTTTGCGCCGCTCGCTAGTTCGCATTAAGCTAATTCTATTGTTGATTCCAGAGACGAACGTATTTCGACTCTGGCGACTTCGCGCTCTCGCAGGCCCATAAATCCTCCGATATTGGTGCTGTAGCTACCGGGAGCGAACACGCCACCCGGGAGAGCGTATCTCACCCATCATGTCCAGTACCAAGCTCCAGCAACGTCGAGGGTGGCGCTAATGAGCAATTGCGAGGCAAGAAAGACATTGACGAGGTAATGTCTGCTAGCCAGCTCCATCAGGAGACGGTTATTCGGAATGGCAATTCGCAGGGTAAGCCCCAGGACATGAAGCAGGAGAGAAGCGTTTGAACATTGCTGTGCCTGGCACAATTAAAGTAGTCACGGCCGTGTTTCCGCGGTATGTACTTTACTAGGCAGGTCAACTGCACCTTTGGATCAGCGTGCAGGTGGGCGAGCAACAGAAACGGCAATGCAGAGGGTGGCGAGTACGAGTACGGCAACGCTCTCTACGCTGCTTCTAAAGGCTACAGGACATCGCCCAGATGCTACTAGAGAAGGGCGCAGATGTCAATACACAGATTGGCGAGTATGGCAACGCTCTGCAGGCCGCTTCTTCTGAAGGCCACAAGGAGGTCGTCCGGATGCGAGGGGCATAGCCAATGTCGGCTGCAAGTGCGGTAGGGAGATTTTTTTCCGGAAAAGAGACATGCATACCCCAATAGACCAGAGGCAAAGGACAGTGATCATCGCACACGTCACAGGCTTGCCGGCAGTATCCTCCGCGTTGATTTGGGTAGGAACCACAAGACCACCTAGGATGACGCAGAAAATGAACAAGTACAGAGCCACCCAGCGCTTTTGCATGCGCGGCCAAAGACAGATGCAATGCATTTGCTGAAACAGTTAGATCAGGTAGACACCTAAAGCTCCCTGACTCACCCAAAGCAGAGTGCCGTAAACCGCAACAGCGGATGTTAAATTCCCAGGGTCCCATGTTGTGAACCGGGGAATGAGGAATAAACCGATAATGGCAACAATGACAAGAAAGGTGTGAAAGAACCGAACGATGCCGACCTATCATGTAAAAGGGGCCCATAAATACAACGATGCAACAGGCGGCTACCCGCAGCCGCCTGGCAGGCTTAGACGGTTCCTGCATGGGAAAGAGAAGGCGGCAATCGACAGTGTTGTCAGGGTCGCCGGTCCCCCTGGAGCCGCGCGTGTCAGGCGCCTGGCGCGTGATGAGGTCATCCTTACGCCTACAAACGCTGGCATCTCCGCTTGCGGAGCGACTGCGTCAGGGCTGAGAATCTGCCACAGAATAGTGTCCGTGGATTCCTGACGCAGTCTTTTAGTGGGGTAAACGAGCGACCCCGCGGCTAGCGGTTGGTGGAAACAAGGGGGAGTGGTTGTCCACTGGAGTCCCTTTTAGGGGACCCACTCAGTGGTCGGAATTCGACCACCTGAGCGGGTCCCTCGACCTTCGCATCGTCCCGGCGGTCAGGAGCCTGTGACCGCAACGCACGTGTCCAGAGCACGAGGGCTTCCCGTCAAGTTTACGTCAATCAACTCAGAAACGCACCCCACTACAGTCAAATCTGGTTTCACCCCCAACACACCAAGAAAATGTTCAGAGCACGGACCGCAGATCCACTTTCGGCGCTGACACAGTGCGATCCAGTCGTAAGACATAAACGTGATCGACCTGATTTACATCCAAAAATAGCTGGAAATCCGGCCACGTGGGACTACAGAGCTTCAACGTCTCCGTCTCGTCCTCATCGCCGAACTTGGCGCTCCAAACCATCAGCTGCAAGCTGCTCCGAGAGCTCACAAACATACCACCAAACCTTACATCTTCCCAGCACGAGCAAATTCGAGACATGATTCTTAGTAGGTCACTTAACAATCATCAAATAGCTAGTGTTGCCCGGTACTCAACGTACTCCGTCCAAAATATCCGATCGAACCTTCGATGCTTTGGAACTACGAAGGCGCCTCCAAACCGGGTCGGGCGGCGCAAAACCATTACACCTCCTATGCTCAGCGCCCTCCTTGAGCACCTCCTTGAGAAACCTGACCAGTATCAGGATGAGATGGTCGTCTTTCTCCACGACGAATTCGGCATTCTCTTGACGACCCCCACCATCAGCAGGGCTCTCAAATCGGCGGGCTGGTCCAAGAAAACTGCTCGTCGTGTTGCGAAGGAGCGGAACGCGGACCTACGAGACCTTTATCTCCACAGTCTGTCAGCATTCCGATCATATCATTTGGTTTATATTGACGAGTCTGGCTGTGATAGCCGTATCGGTTTCAGGTTCGGCGGAGGTGCGGACGCGCAGACGCTCGAGGGGCATGACGTTCTTACTCGTCTAATATTCTCCAGAAATGGTCAATGTCTCGAGACAGACCGAGGGCTGCTGAGCATAACCGTAAACTCCAACATTCCCGGGATGTTTCCTGTTTGCGCAGCAGATACGACTGCCGCCGAGCCGGCCACGTTTGGGTCCGCGCCATGCTCAAGGAGCTCTCGCAACATTGTGTTGCGAGAGTCCCGAGCTACGATCGAGAGGGGGTGCGACCCTTGTAGGGGCCTGGCCAGGGCCTAGGCGATGCAACCTCGGGTCGCTCGTGGACTCGTGTAACCTAGAACCACGAGCTGGTCTATCCTTTACTACCATTCGTCAAAGCACTGCCAATAGTAGCCCGCCAGCGTATCCTTCAGCTCCGCCCCGCGATAGCTACGGGACGTATAGGTATCGACTTTACATTGTTTACTATTATAGTAGTATCTCTTCTTTTCGATAAGGATCTTCCCCGTAGTGATATCTACTCAACACGAGTAGAAACCGTAGAAGAGGTGGTAGGAGAAGCTCTTCAGGTATCGCTGTATAGCTGTACCAGCTCTGTCTACTACACTGTCAATAAGTATATCGATACTCTTTTCCTCTCTGCTTATCGTGGCAAGGCGTCCTTCCTTATGACTTACGTTCTCTAGTAAATACCCGGTTATCCGATCGGGGAAATATAGAACACAGTATATCGAAAGTCTCTTCTACGGTCGCGACAAAGCCCGTATCTAATAGCTTCTATATAAGATATATCTATATCTTAGACTATAGTCTAGTAATATATAACTACCCAGAGCTTATCTACTATAAGTCTCAGGAATAACTCGCTATAGCTATAGGTTCTAGATATCCCCTGTATAGAGATATAGTAAGGGCAATCTAAGTATAGAATTGCTTGTATATTATACCTACGACTCTATAAGAGTCTAGGTACTATATAAGGTATTTACTATATAAAGATAATATAGAGACGAGAAACTACTACTAGCTATACCTCTAGCTCTATAATAGCATGCCTTTGCCTGCTGGCTGTAAGTCTTATATCTTCGTAACCTTTAATATAATATCTCGTTAATCTAGTTCATTATTCTATGATTTATTCTTCTTACAAGGTCTATTAAGAGATCCGTCTAGCTTATACCTACTTCTTAATACTAGAATCCTAGAGGATTCTAGCCCTAGTATTACAGAGTAATACTCAAGTAGAGAGCTCTTAGTAGTATATTCTTCGCTAGTACTATAGCTATCTTACGAACTATAGCTATTGCGAACGCTAGAGCCTTGGAGATACAACACTACTATAGTACCCTACCTAGCTTCTTGTGACAAACCCGGTCAGACTACTTCTGAAAGGGTTCAGCAGAGGTATCGTAAACTAGTCGTCTGATAGCGGTTCGGTGAAGCCAGAGGGTTCACAACAAGATGTTTCTCACAATATTCGAAAGGGCGTCTCAAACACTATGATTTATTGCTTACTAGAGGACTCCTAGAGCCCTCTAGCCCTATAACTATATACTGCTAGCTACGTACCCTGATCGTAGTAATCGCAGACTAATTCCTACAATCCTATTGATATAATCGTAGTAATCGTAACACAATCACTCTAACTGACTAACGCTCGCTATAGTCGTAGCCCGATCCTTACGATCACCCCTTGACTAGCTAGCTAAGCGATTGGCTTAGGCTATACCCCACACGCCTGCCTCGGGTCACCGCATATAGCTATATTCGTAATACAATACCCCTCCTTCGGTACTTTCGTCCTCGAAAGGACTAACAGCTACTTTCCCCTAGCACCAACGTCTATCAAATACTACTCCCCTAGTCTACCTCGCTAGTGAGTCTCCCCTCCCTTATCCTTCTGGATTCATATACGTTTACTTATCAAGATATCTAACTATATAAAGAAAACGAAGCCAAAAGTCATATCAACACTCTACGCCAATCACCTTCTTACTACGATCCTTTCTTCCGACAATCTCCTAACAATATATCCTTGTTCCGCCTATAAGGCTTACAGGCTTGAGTCCTACAAGGCCTCTAAGGTCGATTCCTCCCGATATACGGAGTATATCCGATTCAAGCGCTCGAACTACGATGTACTTGGTATTTCCCCTTCTCAACTTCGGTCTATTGCTTCTCGTTATCGGAAACTTGAAGACAAGCTCTTAGAAGTAGAGGAACAGGTCCTATAGCTTCGGAAGTAAAAGAAGCTATAGTTCGAGAAGATAATATAGGCTATCTCCCACAGTATCGATTCTATAGAGGAGCTAGAGTACGTAGAGCGCAAAGAGGCAGAGGCGCTAGCGGCGTTAGACGCCTAGACCAACCCTCCTCTGTTATCAGCTACTCCTCCCCTTCTGGATAATAACTTCGTCCTATCCTAGAACTATATATACCCCGAGGTATAGTTAGAGCCTTTGTTAATAAGCGACTTCGGCCTCCTAGTAGGTTCGCCCTCCTAGGTAGCTCAAAGGTATATTTTCCTACCCTTTTCCCAACAAATGAAATGGTTACATAGCATAGTAGTCAGTGTATATACTCTTTGTATACCTAACCTCTAGACCTATCTAGAGGTTAGGCTATAACTAGCGTAGGGTTATAGGTTCGAATCCCATTATAGCTATAGTCGATAAATATCCAAGCTTCTCCCGGCGAGGGTATTTGTCGACTATCCCTTTTTATATATTCTATACTGACCTTGTTGTACTAGTGCTTCCTAGGGCAGCCCTTCTAGTATATCTAGCTCGCCTTTAGCACTTCCTTTGGTCGATCTAGGTTCTAGCGGTAGAAGTTCGTAACCTTCTCAGGGCAGTAGAAGTTCTTAGCTAGTTCCTATAAGTTTTCTATAGCGTCGAAATCCAACTATTTAACTAGATACTCCAGTCGTTCATTGTTAATATATAAATCAAGGATCTCTTTAACATCCTATTCTTCTTCCTCGTCCTAGGCTTCGACCTTGGTTATAAGCCTGGCGTTCTTGGGTACTAGTTCGAGGAGTACGATATAGAAGACATTAGTCCTGACTTTCATCGTTGCTAGTAGTATAATCCAGTAATTGTTCTCCGAGATCTACTCTTCGATCTTAAACAGTCTAATTTTCTTAAAGTCAAGCTTCCTACTTAGTCGGTTTGTTCGAAGATTCTATATATTAAGGTAGACCTTGTCTCCCCTCTCTAGACGAAGACCCTCGAGCCTATACTTATTATAGTACTCTTTCATCCTGCCTCTGACGAATTCGAGTTCGTCCCTAAGCATTATATAGAACGTATATATCTGATTAGCCTTGACTACCGCCCTAGGCACTATAACTACTAGTCCCTAGCGCAAGTCTGCCTGATACCCAAAGTTCACGAAGAATAGTAAGACCTTTATAGTTTCTATAGGTGATATATTATATACGAGCTACACTATAGGTAGAAGTATAACCTAGTTATCTTGCTGAAAGTTGATATAGAGCTAGAGGTATTGTTCTACGATTTAGTTGAGTCGTTCTATCTATCCATCTGTCTATAGATAATAAGCTATTAAGAGCTTGCTTTTTGTTCCTAGGCGCTTTATAAGTGCCTACTAGAACTTCGATATAAACTTAGTATCCCTATCTATGATCTATTCTTCAGGCTATACATAGACTAAAGCAATATATCGATAGATTATATCTACGAGTTGTTCTACTAACTACAACTCCTTGTACAGGAAGAAGTAGCTCTACTTAGTAAGTCTATCAACTATAGTAAGGATACTATTATATATTGTTCCCGTCGTCGTGTCTTTTAATGCTAGTAGCTTAGTGATAAAGTCTATTGTCACCGAGCTCTATAGTCGTGCTATAACCGGCAGTGGTTAGAGGAGTCTATAAAGCTTATGCCTATCTATTTTACTTTAGTAGTATAGATCGTATACCGCAAGCACTTCCTCAACCTTCTTCCTAAGTCCTAGGAAATCATAGTGTTGCTTGATCCGAGCAACTATTTTAGCGACTCCTATATATCCTTCGAGTCTTGATTTATAGATGTCTCTAATAAGTACCTCCTATATAGTCTTATCGATATAGACTTTGCCATCGGGCGTCAGCTTGCCTAGCGTCTGATCCCATTCTTCCTTGAAGATCGTATAGTACTCTTCGAAGTACTAGAGGGGATGTCTTAAGGAACTACCCTCTAGGGCTTGAAATAGTAGTGGCAAGGCTTTAGTAGTATTGCCGAAATAATCTAGTCTCCTACTCAAGGCATCCGTTCGTATGTTTTCTATACCTTTCTTATAGTAAATAACGAAGTTGAACTACGATAGGAACTCTACCTATTGCGTCTATCGTCTATTGAGCTCCTTCGTTATTGTGAAGTACTAGAGGTTCTTATAGTCGGTATAGACCTGAACCTCGTATATCGTACTACTAAGATAGGGCTTCTATTCTTCGAAGGCCTTGATAATCGCTATTAATTCCTTATCGTAGACCGGATAGTTGAGCTACAGTCCTGAAATCTTTTATAAGAAGAATATAATAGGGTGAAGCTTGCTATTATCATCCTATTGTCCGAGTTACCCGCTGACTATATAGTCGGATATATCAGTCTCAACCTCGAATGGCTTCCTGGGGTCTAGCAGTATAAGCACCGGGTCGGCGACAATCAGCTCGTGGATCCATTGGAATACCTACTTGTACTCCTCTCTCTATTAGAACTCGACGTCCTTCTTCGTTAAATTATATAGAGGTCGTACGATATCGCCAAAGTTCTTGATAAACATCCGATAGAAGTTAGCAAATCCAATAAATCCTTAGACCTCTATTGTCGTCTTAGGCATAAGCTATATTCTAATAGCCTCGACCTTGGTTAGTTCTATCTAAATCTATCCTAGTATGATCTCGTAGCCTAGGAAGACTGTTTTCGTGATATAGAACTTACTCTTGTCCTTATTGACCGAGAGTTTCTATATATAGAGTACGTCTAGCACTTGCCTTATATACTTCCTATATTCTTCGAACGTCTTAGAGAAGATAAGGATATCGTCTAGGTAATAGACTACGAATTAGTCTAAGAATAGACGGATTGTATAATCGACGATAGCTTGGAAGGTCGTAGGTGCGTTCGTCAGGCCGAAGGGCATCACCTAATACTCAAAGTGGCTGTAATAGGTGTAAAACGCTGTCTTCCATTTATCTCCCTTCTTAATATAAATATAGGCGTATACTATCGGAAGATCGAGACGGGTAAAGTGTTATACTCCTGCTAACTAGTTGCGGAGCTATATAATTAGGGGCAAGGGGTACTAGTTCTTTACTATCTAATTATTCAGCTGTCAGTAGTCTATATATATCCTGAGCTTCTTATCCTTTTTTGGAACAAAGAGGACTAGGTAGCCTATAGGTGATGTCGATAGTCTGATATACCCTATCTTGAGGTTGGCCTTAAGATATCTCTTTAGCTCTCTACCCTGAAGTTCGTTGGTATAGTATACCTTGAAGAACTTTAGCTAGGCGCTTTCCTTGAGTTTGATCTCGTGATCCTAAGGTCTATAATCTAGCAGCCCTTCTATATGTTTTGCTTCGAACGCCGGGTATCCCTAGTATTCCGCTGGGATCCGTCCTGTTTCGTTGTTCTTTGCTGTACCTTCGTAGTACGTGAATTTGCCGCTAGCTGTGACTTTAGCCACTTCGGCCTATTGTACCTACTCCTGGAACTAAGTGTTACTATAGTTGTCGATTGAGATAATAGCGACCTCTCTAGTAGCCTGTTTTATCTTTTTACAGTATAGGTCTCTATTACCCTATATCCTATCGTCCTGCCTTATCGGCTGATACATCGATCCTTTATAACTGCCGCTTCTTCCTATATCTAGGGGTTGTTGTGTCTTACGTCTTGCGTCTTCTATATCTTATATCTTTGCGTTTTTTACGTTCTACGCCTTGCCTATTACTTGTAGTAGATCCTTGAAGTATATATATCTAGTGCCGCTTGTTTGTAATCCTTCGTCTATACCTCCTATTGTATTAGTCGGATATAGTCCTAGTTCTAGTCGGGGCTATAGGTAGCTACCTCCCTTCCAACTAATGTCTAGATTATAGTCTTCGTACTAGGGGAATCCTAGGATTATATCCTTCCTAGTCCCTATATCTACAATATCAAGGATAACCTTTATAGTCTTCCCTTCGACTATGATATCGAGCAGCTCGGTCTTATACTATGCCTACTACATTGGAAACAGTCCTATAACTATATAGGGGTCCTATTTCTTCTTCTATAGAACCTAGAGTTAGTTGATCAATTGTAGTAAGATAAGGTTTAGTTCAGACCCTCTATCTACTAGTGCTATAACTTAATATAATCTCTACTATACTAGGATCCAAAGTCTTTTGTCTATCCTACTATCTATTACTATAGCTACTTCTGCTCCCTAGTTGTCATCGTTCCTATAGATCCTTATCCAAAGGATTCTTTGCTCGATAACCGGATATCGCTAGGTTGCCAATTATTATTAGATTTTTAGAGGTTATCAGGCCCCTTAGAGGGCCCCGAGCTATTTCCCAAGTCCTAGTCGGGTATCGAAGTATCTCTATCTACCTCTTAGCTTAGTTCGGCAGCAGCACTAGACTCCCATAGCCGTTGCCTATAGCTTCGGACCTTTTCCTTAGATCGGTCCTCTCTGAAGGCCGAGCTTCCCTACTCCAGCTATCGTTCCTTCTATTAGTAGTGTTCAAGGGCCTTGGCTTACAAGTGCCAGATATACTCAGTGCTACTATAGTCGTTAGAGCTACTCAGGAATAATCCTCTACAGGTTGTTAGCCATATATATCGGGGTCTAGCGAAGATCTTCCCCCCCTCCTTATACTCGAAGTACCAGAGGAAATCCAACGCTCCTTGGCCTTGATCAAAGGTCTACCTAATCGGTTTTAGCCTACCATCCGGCATTGCCTTATAGATCGGCCAGTAATCGTAGTCGTACTTCTCCTTAAAGTGATACTTATATCCGTATATAACACATTGGAACCAGGGGACCTATATATAGTCTGCTCGTTCGGGATAAAGCCTTCTAGCCTCGCTACTATCGGCCTAGCGAAAGAGACTATTATAGTCACTCTTCTATATCTCGCTATTACTCTATCCGATACTAATATACCCTCTGGTTTACTAGTACTAGTGCCAATCGTTCGGCTATAGTAATATATACTTATACTTATATATCGGGTTCTAGATCTCGGTAGGACTATAGTCTTCGACGTTTATATCGTAGGGTCTATCCCAACCGGTATACCCTCTATCGATCGAGTCGTTGAGTTAGAAGATTTCCTTATAGAGCTCGTCCGTTTATTAGACAGCCTCCTCAAGCCTCTTCTCCGTTTCTTTGCTCGCGTCGATCATTCGGTAGATCGTTCCTTAGAGCTATTCTCTCTACTCCTTAAGCTCTTAGACCTATTGCTAGAGGTACCCCGGGTTAGGATCGTCCCACTCGTCTATAGTTCTCTATAGTCCGTTGTTGTCCTAGACCAGCCGTAGCCCCTAAGTATTGGCAATCTACTCAATATACCAGAGAGCTACTAGTGCTATAGAAGGTACCCTTGGCTAGGGTACTTCTTCTTCTTCTATACTATTGCCGTTGCTCTCGGCCATTTGCTCAGTCCTATAGAGCATATATTTGTTGTTCACCCGTAGGTTCCAGTCGAGTACTACTTTAGCGAGGCTAAGCTACACGACTATAGAGACTTTATATCGAACGAACTCCTCGAGTTCATATACCTCCTACAAGCTTTGGTCAGAGACGCTCTTTGTACCGGAAGCCATACTTTCGCCGTCGGATGGACTATCCCGGTCCTAGTACACAAGCTCCCGATCGATACTCTCTTCAACGTCCTCTAAGTTATATTCCCTGCTTATAGCTAAAACTTCGACTATACAAGCACCCTTGGTAATAGCGGCTGTCTCGCGCCCTAGGACCGGCTTCTAGCCATCTTTCTTCGGGCTTCTATAGTCCCTCTTGAAGTATCTCTTCTTACCACAATTGAAGCAAGTGATATTAGATCTATCCTTCTTCACTAGGCCTAGAGCTCTTTGGTTGGCGTCTATATCTATAGCGCCTATATAAGTTCCGTAAGTAGTACTATATCCGAAGCGCTTCTGCTTGTCGTTAGGCTTATAAGTCTATAGCTACGGGCCACTTCCGCCCTTGCACTACTACTTGCGCTAGTACTAGCGATCGTCGATCTAGATCGCTATAGCGATATACTTATCGAGGTTATTAGGTCGATCAACCTTATAGAGTTTGTCCTTGACGTCTTCTTTGAGACTATCGTAGAACAGCTATATTAGACCTTTGTCGTTGATTTCGGCCTTGATAGCGTCCTATCTAAAGATCGTAGTATAGACCGCTACCAATTTAGTCTGCTTCAGACCAGCGAGTCTCTATTATATATATAGCTTCTCATCGATATCTCTAAATACTTTCTCGAGTTCAGCCTCGAAGCTAGTATAGCTTCGAAAGACTTACTAAGTAAATTCCTTATATTCGTCGTTATTAAGATTCTTAAGGAAGTCCCTCAGAGTAGGTTCGAATTATCTAAGAGCCCTTCTCTCGAGGCGTAAGGCAGCGAATACAACCTTATAGGCCTCGTCGGCGAACTTCTCGGGGTAGTACAGGAGGTACACCTATATCTGGACTAGAAATCTAGTAAGGGTGTCCTTGTCGCTTCTATACTTCATAGGTATATCTAGCTTAGCCTTATAGGCCGAGCGTTTGAGCTCAAGCTATATAATACGGGTATTGGCCTAGTCTAGGAGCTGCTGGAACTACACAGCTGTTATAGGTATAGTGTTGACCTGGGCAGCCAAGGCCAGCGTCAGGGTATTTGGAGCTATCGCAGTGTAGATACCTCTGTCCTGAGCCGTGATAGAAACAAAGGGAGTAAGTAATATATAACAAACCTGGTTAGACTACTTCTGAAAGGGTTTAGTAGAGGTATTGTAAACTGGTCGTCTAATAGCGGTTCGGTGAAGCCAGAGGGTTCACAACAAGATGTTTCTTACAATATTCGAAAGGGCGTCTTAAGCACTGTGATTTATTGCTTACTAGAGGACTCCTAGAGCCCTCTAGCCCTATAACTATATACTGCTAGCTATATACCCTGATCGTAGTGATCGTAGACTGATTCCTGCGATCCCGTTGATGTAATCGCAGTGATCGTAATGCGATCACTCTAACTGACTAACGCTCGCTGTAGTCGTAGCCCGATCCTTGCGATCACCCCTTGACTGGCTAGCTAAGCGATTGGCTTAGGCTGTGCCCCGCACGCCTGCCTCGGGTCACCGCATATGGCCATATTCGTAACAAAATCCTAGCTAGCTATAGTTCGAGAGTATTAATTTCGGTTCCAGGGACTAGAGGACTTACCTCATTATTAATAGCGAGCTTACCAAGGACTAGATTAAAGATTCTCTATTTAATACCCGTACCTAGGTCATATAGGAACACCTGCTCTCCCCTCGTAAGATCTACTTTAGCTAGGAACAGATCTTCTAGGAATGCTAGGAATGCTATATATATAAGATGTTTATAGAGAAGGCCTTAGGGTCTAGGGATCCGATCCTCTAGCTACTAGATATCTAACCTAGTACGACTAGTCTAGGCTGTAACAGGCTGAGCCCTATTGCCGGCCTCGGACACCCTCGGCCAAGATGCACGACCTGATGCAGCCGCCATAGCGCGCATTACACGCCTATCACTATAACGTAAGGCTTGATGGGGCTATTACCATTGTATATATACTCACTTCGGCTATAAGGAAGGCACCTGGGGAACCGTTCATTCCTTCTACTTTCCTCTTCTCTTCTTCAAGTTTAGTATACTCGTAGAGTCGTCATTAGCTAGTTACAATATATTCGTTGAGACTGTTATATTATACTAAACTTCCTTTCTCTATTGTCAACGTATAAGGAAGTATTTAACTCTGTCCGATTAGATAGAGACTTCTATCCTCGTTGCTGTCGTTAGGGTAATAGGACCTCTTTTAGGTTCTACAAAAGTACTAGTCCTCAAGCCAGCTAAGCGAAGAGCTGTCTAAGTGACTGTTACGGGTTCTATAAGATTTCTAGTCGCTATAGAGCTAGCTAAGCGAAGAGCGAACCTCCTATAAGGAAGTTGCTATCGAATCCTATATTTCTAACTATTATACTAGAAAGGCTACGATCTCGAGCCTAAGGGAGCCGAATAGCTAGGTACGACCGAGATACTAGGACTGTAAGATACTAGCAAGTAAGACTAGTTGAGCGAAGTACGTTGCCTATTAAGGGGCAACGTTGATATACGAGCCTGTCCCTCTAACTAGATAAAGCTAGTTATGAATATAGTAGCGTCTTGGAATATATAAGCCTATCCCTCTAACTAAATGAAGCTAGTTACGAATATAGTAGTGTCTTAGAATATATAAGCCTATCTCTCTAACTAGATAAAGCTAGTTATGAATATAGTAGTATATTGGAATATATAAGCCTATCCCTCTAACTAGATAGTAGTTACAAATATAGTAACGTTTAGAAAGACTATCTACTATAGACACTAATACTAGTACTAGCTCTTAGAGTAAGGCGTAGCAGCTTTAGTAGATAATAGCCTAAATGTTAGGCTAGATCAACGATATATAGGCCAAGTAGGCTAAGGAAAGGGAGGCGACTCGCTAGTAGATCGAAGTACTCTAGGGAA
>MU854712.1:0-16452 GCA_033296685.1 Parachaetomium inaequale | reverse complement strand
TATCAGAGCCTTGGCCCTGTGGGTGGGCTAGGTTGACTGAGTTCGGCCACTGTTTCCGGCCTTTGTTAAAGTGGATCAGTTCGTTCTTTTCCCCGGCGAAGACCATCCCCCTAGATTCGGCCCACTGTAGGCAGATCTTCCAGGCTTCTTCCTGTTGCCAGCAGTTGGTCTGGGGCCCTCGGCCAAAGGCCAGAAGGTTAGTATCGTCTGCAAAGCCCACTATAGCTACCCCTAGGTGCTAGGTCCTATAATATATACTTAGACTATTTAGGACTACCTATATAGGTCAAGCGAAGGTATTATAAGGAGGTGCAAAGAGGATAATAATAGTATTATAAGGAGGTACTAGTAGAAGGAGACTAGCTATAAAGGCGAAGCCAATGAAATAGGGTCAGGGTTATATAATCTTATTTTAATTTAAGATTATAAAGATTATATTTTTAAGTCGTTTAGAGGATTTAATGAATTTAATAGCTGAGGGCTACTTTTAAGGGGAGAGTAGTATTACGGGCACAGCCCATTCCATAGTATAGGGTTAGAGTTATAAGGCTAGACTCATAGGATAGGTTCTATGAAGTGGTGTATACTCAGTGGCCTATATATAGAGTTTTCCCCTATGGCACTGAGCGTCCTACTTTCTTTTCTTCGTACAACTATATAAGTTACTAGCAATTACTCATATTGCTATTGCAGCTCGTAATAAATGGATATAGTATTTTCTATCTAACTAGATGGAGATAGCGCTAGGGAGCAGAACAGGGTAAGCTTAGTAGAGTTGCTAATAGTAGCGTCGACGTAGTTATTAATAGGCTGCGGGAGCTTCGAGGGTTCAGAGGTTGGACCTCGGGGGTTCCAGCTAATAAGGGTTAGGGTTGGCCGAGGGTGGCCGAGGCCGCTTGCAGGGCTCAGCCCGTTACATATATAAGCCGATCCTCAAGGCCTACTTTGAACAGGCCGAGAGCGAGTACCTATGTAATGGTATCAGCTACGAGCCGCACCTGCTATGAAACGCCTTCGATATATAGAAGGAGTTGAACGACGAGGGGAGTATATAGAAGGTCAAGCTATGGTGAGGGGCCATATTAGATAGGGCACGCATTTTAGAGGCATGGGCTAAAAAGGTGTTTTGGTTGAGATAATTAGCGGTTTGGGTCGGGTTCGAAGCGTTAACAGAGTGAATATATGGTATAGCCGTATTTACAACTGGATACCTAATTTCTACTGGTGGTTGTTGTGTGATTTGCTGTCTCTCATCACCCCTTTCCCTTTTTGTATTCATTTTTTACGGACAATAGATCTTTCTGTCTGCCGCACTGTATACTGCTCTTAGCACTGCCGCTCTGTTAACCGCTCCTAGCTACTGCCATCGTACAATATCATCGACTTCCACTTGCCCTCCTCGGGGTCAACGACACCCCCTCAACTATCCCAAATCGCCCCGTACGCGTGCACCCCCCTCGTCTCCAGGCCATACACCACCTTGGTCGTAATCTTGCGATTCGCAATGATAATCACCGCTTCAGCCCCGAACCCGCGCGCCATGTTGTAGCTCAGCTTGACCATGTCCGGCCGGCCCTGCGCCGTCGTGTCCCAGATCACCGCCCCCGGGATCTGCCGCCGCACCGTGTCCACCAGCTCGCGCCCGTACGTCCTGACCGGGTCCTTGGTGCTCCACAGGCACATGGTCGCGCACGTCGGCGCCTGGATGTGGCCCAGCAGCGGGCCGATGCCGGAGCCCGTGGCGACGATCACCACGCGGTTGAAGAGCGTCGCGATGCGCATCACGCCGCACGCGGGCAGCCCCCGCACCCAGACGTGCCGCGGCGCGCGCTGGATGCAGGCCCGCGTCCAGTCGCCCGCGTTGGAGACCACGAGGGAGTAGCCGGCGGGGTAGCCGCGCGAGGGTTGGGGTGCCGGGATGGTGGCGAAGGCGTGCCACTCGATGAGCGGGCGGAAGGAGAGGCGCGTCGCGGTGCCGTTGACGGGGACGGTGTAGGCGAAGTGCAGGCGGACCGCGTGGGGGGAGAGGACTTCGGACACGACGGGGACTTTGCGCAGCCAGAACCAGGGGCTGGCGATGGAGAGGGTGGCCGCGACGAGGAGCCAGAAGCCCGGGGTGGTGAGGAGCGCGGAGCCGTAGGAGGAGGAGGGGGAGGTTGCGGCCGCGGCGGCGTCGGACACGCCGAGCAGGGTTTGCACCCAGAAGAGCGCCAGCATGGTCCAGCCCAGGAAGCGGTGGGAGCGCTCGAAGAAGTCGTGGTGCTTGGCGCGGAAGGGGGGCAGGGCGAGGGCCAGCACGGCGACGAAGAAAGCCGTCAGGATCCAGGAGATGGCCTGGAAGGCCTTGGAGTGGGACGGGTAGCCGGCGCCGCACGAGTGGCTCGCGGAGCAGTAGACGTCGCTGATGTTGGCGGCCAGCAGCCAGAAGCTGGACCAGGTGGCCGCGGCCGCGTGGACGCCGCCCATGTGGTAGATCTTGGCGCACGACGCGCGGATCCAGAGCGGCCACGACTTGGGCACCGACGAGGCCGTGGTGAAGAGCGCGTTGACCACCATGTCCTGGCGGATGAGCACGGCCACGAGCAGGTTGATGGCCACCATGTTGCCAGCCCAGGCGCGGTTGATGCCGTCGACGTACATGGCCGCCAGGGCGCCGATGTTGCCCAGGTACACCAGCATCAGCAAGAAGCGGTACGGGATAAAGGCGCGGTACACGAGGTTCCTGAAGAACTTCGGCAGGTCCTTGGCCGGGAGGTCGGCGTCGAGCTCCATGACCACGGGCGCGTCTCCTTCTGGCTTGTCGAGGTCCAGAGTCGAGCTGTATCCTTCTCCATCCGTCGAGCTGGCGGGGCGCTTCTCGTTCTGGGAGTCTGAGTCGAGAGTTCCCCGTTCCAGATCGGAATGGCAGGGTGCGGACTCGCCGTCCGAGGGGGCAGACAGCGCATCGGCGTCGCTCCTGATGGCAGCCAGCGCGCCAAGGGCAGCCTTGTCGACCTTCCCGTTCGGCGTGAGGGGGATCTGGTCGAGGCCGTGCAGGTGTGACGGGCGCGAGTAATACGGGAGCACCTTTTCAAGCTCCCTCTTCACCTGCTGGGTGTTGAAGCTTGCGGGGTGAAGGAAGGCGTGGATCTCGCCGTTGATCAGCAGCGCGTACGCGTTCTGGACGCCCGGAACTGTCGCCATGACATGTGCGACGCCGTCCAGCTCGACTCGGAACCCCTGAGGCCGTTAATTAGCGTCGTGGGATCAAACATCATCAGAGTGGAGGAATCTACCTTGACCTTGACTTGGTCGTCCGTCCTGCCCAGAATGTCAATCTCCCCAAACTCAAGCCATCTGCCAAGGTCCCCGGTGTTGTACATCATCGACCTGGGGATGTGTGAGCTAGGGATAGCAGTGTACAAGTGACACTGGACAGGAAACCTACCCGTCATCGGCAAACGGATCCCGGCGGTACTTCTTTGCTGTCATCTCCGGCAGGCCAACGTAGCCCCTGGAGATGCCTCGGCCCCCGGCCCACATGGTACCGACTTGGCCCAGGCCAACTGGCCGCAGGTCATCGTCGAGGATGTAGACCGAGTTGTTTGGCGTGGGCTTGCCGATGGTCAGGGGGTCCCCCGGCTGGTGGCGGTGCATGGTGTTGACGATGGTGGTCTCGGTAGGCCCGCAGCAGTTGTAATACGTGCCATGTGTTGCCCACTTGTCGGCCAATCTGTCATCGTGGTCAGTATCAGCAGTCCCTTTGAGGCGGGAGTCGGTGTCACTTACAGCTGGTTGCTCCGCTCCCCGGCCGTCGCAACGACCTTGATGTTGGGGAATTCCTCAGGTGACTTCAGTGCCAGAATCGAGGGGGTGCAGATGAGAACGTCAATCTACGCTCTCCGTCAGCGGCATGTTCCGGAAGAGCCAGGTTCTTTGTGAGACTCACTTCCTTCAGCGTGGGTGCCCAGTCTGAGCCACGCAGCACCAGCGTGCCGCCATTGCAGAGACAAGAGAAAATCTCCCACGCAGCTATTTATTCAAGTTGTTGAATTAGCCAGAGCCGTGAAGATTCCAGACGGAAGCCTGCTCACCCATGTCAAAGCTGATGTTGAGGATCTGGCCGACTTTGGATCCCGGTCGAACCCCGAGGCCGCCGGGCGACAGACACACCAGGTTAGTCACATTGGAATGCGTGACGTCCACGCCCTTAGGGGTTCCCGTCGTCCCTGTTGCGGTGTCAGCTCGTTGGCCAAAATTCCAGCTCGCTCGATGGCAGTTTCACGAACCTGACGTGTAGATCACATAGCAGCCCCCCTCAGGCGTGGCGAGGTCGATCGACTCGACTGCCTCGTCTTCACCGCCCCGCTCGAGTTCATCCTCAACACACAGCAAGCGGCAATTTTGGACAATGTCGGCGTCGGCGTTGTGAAGACGCCTCTTCGCAGCTCCCGTGCAAACAACCAGCCCGCCCCCTGACTGGGAGATGACGGTCTGCAGCGTGGCCCGGGTGACGATCCCTCCATCCAGGGGCACGTACTGGGCGCCACAGAGGAGGATGGCGTAGATCCCGACAAGCATCTCGATGCTACGCCTCACGACCAGCGGCACCCGGTTGCCCGGGCCAACGCCGGCTGCTCGGAGGCGTTGGGCCAGCCGCTGGGCCCTCACCTCCAGCTGGGCGTACGAGATCTCTCGCCGGACGGCCTGGGAGAGGTCGATGGCGGCGACCGAGTCCGGGTGGCTGCTTGCCGCGTGCCGGATGGCCGCTGTGGCGGTGGGAAAGGGGCATGACGCTGCGGGGCCGGTAGTGAAGTGGGCAGGCACCGGTCGGCCCTCGTCGAGCGTCTCTAGGGCCATGGGGACGGCTGCCAACGGAACTGTGTGCCTAGGTAGGTGCCTGATAATGGGCGTTCCTGCTTGGTCGTCACGCAGGCTGTCAACAACACCCCCCAAGGGGCAGATGGGCCTGGCTTTTATACAGCTTGTCTTGCTTGCTTGCTTGCTGATGGTCACCAGTGGCACCTCCCAGGGACTAGGTAGCTTACACCTGGCTTACACCAGCACCACCACGACCGTTTTATTATCCTGTACCGCGTACGCGACCCCGGAAGCAGATTCCCAATCTAGACGAGCCATGGTTTCCTACGGTCCTTTCCGGCTCCCCCGCTGCGCAGTAGGCCCGACTGGGAAGTCGAGAAGCCCCGAGGTGCCTGCCCCAGAGTCCGGGGATGCCCCCTCCTGGCTGCCTTCAGGGATGTTTCCAGGCTGCCCGGTGTCCTCTGCCCAGTCTTGCAAACGCGATGTGGTATCGGGCCTCCGTCGGTGGTTGCAATTCGCGCGCATCGCCACGCTGCCAAGAAGACTACTAGTCCAAGTCGGCCGTGGCCTCGATCTGCGGCTTCTCGGCTCGCAGACGAATCGGCCCCGTTGCTACGCCATGTGGTGTAGCACTTGCATATGGCCCGGTTTTCCACGCCCGCTGCGGTTGCATTCATGCAAGGGACCCCTCCCCGGTTAAGTGGAAACGGTTGCATCCGCCATGGCTGTCCTCCCCCTATACCCTTTTTCGACTTACTTTCTCCCGGACGAAGTGCTGCTGGACTGCCTGGCCTGCGTATTACGAACCGATTACCAAGCTGTCAACAGCCAGGGCCTCTGTCCGTTGTTGTCCTCGGCTGGTTCCGCGTGGCCTGCTCGGTTACATGATAGGCAGGTCTGGCGGCTGCCGTCGTCGGTACCAAGACGGCCGGCGCCTCGGCTTCGGTGAGGGGTGCCTCCCCCCTGGCGCCCGTTAATTGTGTACCCCAGGATACACCCTTCGCCTGCACTTCAAACACTCTCACCGTACATCTGAGTGAATGCTGAGCAAATTTCCACTGGCAACGAGAACCTTGGACTCTTGGGCAACCATCGACGTACGTTGAAGGCCGCTTACCACAACACACGCAACAAGGATGACGTCCCCGACCGAAATAGTCCGCAGCAGCCCCTGCGAGCACGTCCGTGTCCTCGCCATTAACCGGCCGGGGAAGCGAAATGCGCTTTCCCAGCAGGTCATCGACAACTTCCTCGAGGAGCTCAGGGACGCGTCCCAGGATGAGGGCGTCCGGGTCATTGTTGTCACCGGCACCGACACCCTGTTCTGCGGTACGGCCCAGTCTAAACACACATACCCCTGGGCTGACTGACCTGACCCGCCACACGGCTGCAGCAGGCGCCGACATCCAAGAGATCGCTGCGTTGGCCACCGAGGCCGCTACCCAGCGTCGGTATCTGGAGGACCTGTGCAATGGCATGGCGGGGGTGAGGAAGCCGTTGCTCGCGGCTGTTGAGGGCATCGCCGTGAGTCAGGTCGAACCAAGTGTTGGAGGGACAGCACAACACTGACATCCTCCTGAGTTCAGTTCGGCGGCGGGTTCGAGCTTGCACTGATGGTAGGGACCGCGTTCCGCACCCAAGTTCTAATCCTGACAAGACCTTGAAATTACCTAGTGTGACTTGATATTTGCATCCGCCTCGGCAAAGTTTGGTTTACCCGAAGTCAAGATTGGCTTGATCCCGGGCGCAGGGGGAACTCAACGCCTGACGAATGCCGTGGGGAAATACAGGGTGGCCACCCAAACGCACGATGATGGAAAAAACACTGGATGCTGATTGTTGATTCCAGGCCATGAAAATCATCTTTTCGGGGCAGCCCATCTCCTCCCAAGAGGCCCAGTCCATGGGCCTGGTCGCGGAACTGTACCAGCCCGGAACAGTGCTGGAAAATACGGTCAAGGTGGCTGGCGAGTTTGCCCAGCAGAGCAGCTATGCATTGTGCCTCGCAAAAGAGGCCATCTGTCGAGGTGAGTGTTTGTGTTCCGGATACCCTGTGCTTCTTCGTATTGTCTTCTGACCCCTTTTCCAGCGGATTCCCTAGGACGAGACGACGAGTTTGAGCGGAGGCTGTACTACTCTGCATTTGATAGTCGAGACAAGGTGGAAGGCGTTTCGGCCTTTCTTGAGAAGAGAAAGCCGCGCTGGTAATGCAATCCTATGGCAATAACTAGATCTGCTTCTATTCGCAGTTGGCGGCTATACCCTCGTTACGATGATGGAGGTTGAGACAGTGAAACAACGTTCAGGACGTGCCACAAACCCAGATAAGGTACCTCCATAGATTCTGCTGAGTACAGTCGCACCGTTTTGTTCGGTATTAGAATCAAGCACCCATGCCTCCCTAGGTAGGTAGGTAGTATCATCGGCAGCATCCCTTCTGATACGACATTCCGTATCGGTACTTCCTGCTCCTATGGCTTGATACCCAGTGGCAGGGAGGCCACTACTGGCTCTTGCTTCCTTGGCACAATATCTGTCTTCCGTGTGCGAGTTCAGTTAACCTCGGGGTTTGTAGCCCGATGTGCCTTGGATTCAGGGGGGGCCGCAGTGCGTTTTGCCGGCTGCTAGTAGCACCCGAGGTTCCATGCTCCTTACGGTAGCAGAAGCACAAAGCAGAGCTACCTTGCAACGTGCCTCAGCTCGCTACCACGCTGTAACGGGCCGAGCCCTAGGTCGGACTTCGGCAGACTTGGCTAGAACTCAGGCCGTTAGCCATATGCTCGTCGGAACCAAAAGCAGACCCCGACCGGGCCGGTCGGACCTCCTCGTTAGAAAGGCGTCCATGCGTGAGAAGTCCCCGCCTCGGTACTTGAAGGATTAGAGCTTGCGGGGTTGCCGTCATGGCCAAGGGGGCAGAGACCCCCCACCCCATGCGGAAGGGCGCGTTGGGCTGAGGAGTAAGTGCCTAGGCAACCTAAGGTATTGACATTGCGAACAACACAGGAGCAGAGTCACGAATCCAAAGTCACCACGCCCGAAGTATCGTTGGTATCAGGAACGGGCAACCAGTCTCCCAAAACCATCGTCTACACACAACATGACGCCTGGAAAGCCGTCCGCCCGCAGCCAGTCCACGCGCCCACCAGTTACTCCTGACAACCCCTTTCAACTTTGACTGCCGAAATCAGAGGGCTTCTTACTGAGTACATGGCAAAAAAAAGTGCGGTGCCTTCGTGTAACTGGCCGGGGGAACGTGAGTAGTATTCGGTCGTTCGGCAGCGGCGGTCCTGTAGTGTCAAGGTAGGGCAACACGGAGAGAGCAGACTGGGACCCAAGGGGTATGAGGGCTTCCAACCCCAGCCATCACAAAAGGGGTTTCTGATGCCCAGAGGCACAGCGTCTACAGCCAAGGCATGCTGAGCGGGAGTCTTCTAGCTTTGGTCCACGGAGTTCACGGTCTGGATTCTGGGATGGGACGTCAGCCACACATTCCACGCTGTGTCCACACCCTCTTCGACGGCAGAGCAGTCGTATCCGGGACCAGAAGGCGTGTTGCCGGACCAGGACCGGCAAATAGAGGGGGCAATGACGGCTTCTGTGGGCTGTAAGAAATCAGACTGCACCGCCGCGGAACCTGGAAATGCAAGGAGATGCACGATGCGCCGGCACTGGCCCAATGACGCCTTGCCCGGCAGACCGTGATTGGTGCGACCTCGCCCGAGACAGGACGATGGTGCGACCTACCCCGGTTTTCGGGACCAAGACTTCGCTGGGGTCTCCACTGGGGGGTCATGCTGAAACCAGGAAGAGCACCGAAAGGGGACACATTCGCACTCTCGTTCCGTGCGATTGCGACTCTGAATGCCATCCTCCCTCCGGTCCGCTTTCGACACGGGCCACCATTGCGGTGCTCAGCGCAGAAAGCCTAATTATGGCCGGCCAGGTCGCATTTCTGCAACCAACTTTCCCAGCAGCGCCGCCCTCCGGCGCACAGGAACCTCCGAGATGATGATGGACAATGACAGCCGAGCTGGGCGTGGACAAGCGGGATAATTGATGATGAAAACACTCTATGTGAGGGGCGTGGGGGGCTACCCCTGAGCCTCCCTTTCACATGACTGGCGATACCCATCTTGAGCAGGCTCACGAGGTGCTGGCGTCTGGTTTCCCGTCCAACGCTGCCTGATTACCTGTCCACCTACTGTGGTCGCGTGCAAAAAGAAAACCCCCTGTTCAAGTACCTGTGGGGCACAACATCCGACGCGTTTTGACCAATCAGCTGACCTTATCTAACCCCCTATTTTTCGACAGGCCTCCTAAGATTCCAACCACGTAGCCAACGGAGCCAACGTAGCCAACGCAGCCAACATAGCTATACAATAGCACGACTACAAGGATTTAGTAGTACGAAATAGTTGACTACCGAACAACGGCAATGCGTTCGAACTTTATACTTCGATGCTATCCTTAGCTAAGCCGATATCTATTATATCACTACCTACACTAAAGCCTAGATCCGGACTGCTATTCGTACCTGCGATATGACTGCCGGTCGGAGTACTAGCCGGCCTCGGTCACTGATGCTACTACAAGAAGAAGAGGTTGTTCAATACGTTACTTCAAGCAAAAAGACTCGCCGAATAGGCCTTCTCGAGCTCTCAATAATCATCTTTAGGGTCTTGTTACAGGCCCGTGCTTCACCCGGGCTGGGACTATAGGGCTTTGCCCAGGGCCCATCCAGCACCCGCCCTATACCCGCCCGAACCCCAAACGGAACTCAGGACGGGTCACGTGAGCAGGCCTTTACAAAATGGGAGTTCCCTAGTAGAATCCTCTTTTCTTCCTCTTTCCTTCCTTAAGATAGTTGAATAAAACATTGTACGCTTATCTATAGTTGCTATAAGGCTAGTACCTTATATTTCAACTATCTTCCTCTATAAATATCTTTATTTCTAGAGAGTAACCGATAATATAGCTCTATCTATAATAGTTATACCGAGTATAGGCGAAAGCAATGCGATAATAATGCTAGCCGAAAACCTAGTTATTTCCAATCTATATTAGATCTAAGAGTACTTTCGGAGTATCTAAGAGGCAATTATATAGTAGAACAAAGTAATCTAATCCCTTTAGGCCGCCTAGATAGCCCTAGATACCCCTATAGCCCTTCTTAAGACTGTAACGGGCCGAGCCCGATGGAGGCTTCGGCAACCCTCAGCCGCATCAACAACTCAGCTGTATCGCGCTACAGCCTCGCCTGCAGCCTCGCACCACCTCTGACGACGCTCCTTGCCAGAGACCTCGCCGTATCCATTACATCACAACCAACGGCCTGAAAGCCCGGACAACCGAACTCTCCGTCTAGTCAGACGGAGACCAAACCAATGTCAGCAACCTATATAAGTCCGTATCACTCTACAGCTCGTATCGCTTCGCAGCCTATACTGTATCTGACGATATAGCCCGTCAGGAGTATATCAGAGCTACTGCCTTCTAGGCAACCAACTAAGCCTGAACTCCTATACTCTACGTCTGATTATATAAAGGGCACTTATATACCCTAAGAAGTTTACTCTCTTTTCTTTCTTTTCCTTAAGTTTGGTATACTCGTTGAGTTATCTATAGCCTATTGTAATATATATATATAGATCGTTATATTATACTAAACTTCTTTCTTCTCTACGATCAAGTACAAAGAAGGTCTGCCCTATATATAAGGCGGCTAGACACTACGACCCGTTGTTAACGAGGCGACGAGATACTATATACTAGTCTTTAGACTAAAGAGCAAGATACTAGTACTAATCGGTTAAGCTAACGATATATCTCCTATCCCCTTCGTCTAGATAGTCGAGTATAAAGCCTATATTGTCAACTAAGATAATAGAGTATACCCGAGCTATAACCTTCGAGGTATAGGAGGGTTATAAATCCTATATTTCTAACTATTATAATATAAGGGTAAAGACCTTATACCTAAGGGAGCCGAGTAGCTAGTCACAACTAGAATAACTATAACGAAGTCCTTTGTCAAACGGGGTATTACGACAAAAGACCTCTATCTAGAGAGGTATTACTATAGCCCTATAAATAACTATATAATATTAAGGCAACGCTCCTATAGTATATATATCACTGAGTTAGGATAGCGTTAGAAGATATAACGATAGACAAAGGCTAGGGAAGCCTGACCTTCGAGGCCTTGATAGCCTCTATCAACGGACAATTCGCTATATTAAGAGTAGAACAAACAGCCCTATATAAGAGTATTACAGCAATAAAAGATACCCCGATAGACACCCCGCTATAGATTGTCACCTCTACTTAGACCTAGCCTATCTAAGACCTAGTACCCCTATCTAGTTAGAGCAAGAAGAAATCTACGCTACTAGACCCCCCTCGATTCAATAGTATACGAAGAAAGTTCTCTATATAGCTCCTCGAGATAAAGAATAAACTACAAACAGATAGTAGAGCTATTGGCTTAGTAAGGGACTAGTTTTCTTATATCTTCTTATACTTAGAAGATAGTCTAAGATCGTTGGCGACGTCCTTCGCCTCGGTCAGCGGCCATAATAGAAGATACTGCCTAGAAGCATTCCTTTAATACTTAATCTCTTACTATAGCAATCCTAACCTAAAGCAGAGAGCACTAGGAAGACTAGAGTCTCTAACTCAGGGGCCGAAAGAGAGCTTTATATCCTTCCTCCCTAAGTTCGAAAAGGAACTAGTAGACAGCAGTAGAGTAACCTAGAGCAGTGACGTCTAGATTAACTTCCTGAAAAAGTCCTTGAACAAAGACCTCGAAGAGCTGCTTATAGCTCAGACATCCCTTCTAGAGGACTACCGAGGATTCGTTAAAGTACTTCAAGAACTTAGTACTAACTTAGATAACAAGCGCTTCCGAGCCTGTAAATAGATAATAGTACTACGAACGAGAAGCCCTCCCCCTAACTAGGGAGGCTATAAGTCACTAAGCTCGTAGAACAAGGCCTAGAACGACCCTAACGCAATGGATTAGAAGCCTATAAAGATTAGCAAGATAGTCTAGCACTAGAATAAGGAACTAGTAGGCAAGAGGGCGAAGTAGGCTAGTAAGAAAGAGATAGCCCTATATCGTAAGGAAAAATAGTATTTACAATATAGAAGAGATAGTTACTAGATATCCAAATACCTTCTCCTTCCCCTAAGGCGCCCCGATCCTATAGCCCAGGTATATATAAAGAAATCTAACTCCAAGCTCTCTAAGGTCGAAGACCTAGTAGATATAGATAATACCCTATCCGATTAGACAGAGACTAATAATAAGGAATTAAAAGAATAGCTCCTAGCTAAAGTTATAGCTAGGAGCATTTAGAGGCAAAGTAAGAATAGAAGAAAGTAGAGAAATAGATAGATAGTAAACCTTTCTATATAAATTTCGGTATTAACAGGATCTATTATACTAGAGCCCTTATAGACAGCGGTTGCTTATATTTTACTACTATTAGTCTCTCGCTTACGAGATATCTATACCTCCTATATATCCCAATCACTCTTTATAACCTAGCCCAAGTTAATATTATAGTGAAAAAGGCTATTATATATATCGCCTATATAGATATAGACGTCGACAGCTATAAGTTGAACTATATCTTCTTCTATATTATCTCCGACTAGGAGGACAATATTATCCTTAGTCGACTCTAGATAGATACCGAAGATATAACGATCTCCCTTATATAAGAGGAACTAACAATTGGAACATTAGGGTTAATAGTTAAAGAGAGGAGCTAGAAGGGACCCCCTAAGCAATAAATTTCCTAGTAGATAGCTAGTATATTTATAGCCCTAGTACAATAAACAAGGAAAGCCCTCTCTAACTAGATAGAGACCGCTCGAATATTCATAGCTAGTATAGCAGATATCGAGAAAGCGTTGACCCTAAAGAAGTATAGAAACCCCTTGTAGAAGCTCCCTCGGCAATACTACGAATTCCTCCCCCTCTTCAATAGGGATACTATAGACTAGTTACTACTACTATAACTAGGAGTAGACTACAAAATCCTACTAGAAAAAGACGAAAACGAACAGGATAAGCCCCTACCCTAGGGACTACTCTATAGAATGTTATATAAGGAATTAATCGTCTTATATAAAACCCTTATAGAACTACTAGATAAGAACTTCATCTAGGTAAGTAGTTCATTAGCTATAGCCCCTATCTTATTCGTCAAGAAACTAAGGGATAGGCTATGCTTTTATATCGACTACTGAAGATTGAACGCTATTATATACAAGGATATGACAAACCCGGTCAGACTACTTCTAAAAGGGTTCAGCAGAGGTATCGTAGACTAGTCGTCTGATGGCGGTTTAGTAAAGCCAAAGGGTTCACAACAAGATGTTTCTTACAATATTCGAAAGGACGTCTTAAGCACTATGATTTATTGCTTACTAGAGGACTCCCAGAGCCTACTAGTCCTATAACTATATACTATTTGGGTTTCCTACTATCGTGGTAGACGCCGCTAGTCGCCAGCGCCCCTAAGCGTCTATAGTCGCCGATGGACGCCAGCGTCCACGAGCGACCATTCTGCACTATCCTACAGCCTTGCGGTAGCGCTACGCAACTATTGGACCGGGCTACGCCTCGCGGGTTCCACCTGGCCGCAATATATGGTTGGTTCGTGACAAAGGACCGATACCCCCTCCTTCTAATTAATAAGATACTTAGGTCCTTGTCAAAGGCCAAATGGTTTACAAAGCTAGATATAATCGCTATATTCTATAAAATTAGAGTTAAGGAAGGAGACGAGTAGAAAATAGCCTTCTATATAAGATATAGGCTCTATAAATAGGTAGTCACCCCCTTCGGGCTAACTAGTATACTAGCCACCTTCTAATAATATATCAATACTACTCTAAGGGAGTACCTCGATAAATTCTATTTAACGTATATCGACGACGTCCTTATCTACTCTAGTAGCTCTCTCTCTAATCACCGGAAAAAGGTCCGAAAGGTCCTACAGAGACTCTAGGAGGTAGGACTCTAAGTTGATATCGATAAATACAACTTCGAGGCAAAAAGTATCAAATATCTCGGGTTTATTATAGACACTAGGAAAGATATCTATATAGACCTAGAGAAAATCAAGGCAGTCGAATAATAAGAGCGTCTAAAATCTATCAAAGGGGTCTATAGGTTCATTAGGTTTGTAAATTACTATCGAGAGTTCATCTCGAACTTCTCAATAGTAGCAATACCTCTAATAGCTTTAACTAAGAAGGGAGTACCCTTCGTCTAGTTAGACTAGTATAAGGAGGCTTTCAAATAGCTAAAGGCTCTACTTATTAGTACCCTAATACTAGTATAATAGGACCCTAATAGGAAGATAGTAGTTAAGACCGATTCCTCGGGGTATATAGTTAGAGGAGCGCTCTCCTAGTATAACGACAAAGGTATCTTACAGCCTATAGCCTTTTTCTCAAAGAAAAACAACGCTATAGAATACAATTACCCAATCTATAATAAAGAACTACTAGCTATTATACACTGTCTTAAGCAGTAGGATATAGAGCTACGAAGTATACTATTGTTCGAGGTCTAGATAGACTATAAGAACCTCGAGTATTTCTAAAAGAAGCGATAATTGAGCGAAAGGTAGGTCCAGTAGGCAGAGATCCTCGCCTACTACAACTTCAACCTAAAGTACTACCCTAGCAAGGAAGCGGTAGTACTAGACGCCCTCTCAAGGAGAGAATAGGATATACCAGCAAATGACTTTGACAAACGCCTAGTAGAGCGATACTTCTAGCTACTAAAATCACAAAAAGACCGAGTAACAATCTACTACTCCTAGGTTAAAATACTTCTAACTATAGTTATAATCAATAGGCTATATTCGCCGTCTAATTAGATAGGAACGAAGATCAACGTTAGATTTATAAAGGCTAGTGACTAGGATAGAGAAAATAACGACGTTGCCGATAAATCGGACCCCCCTAGGAATCTATTTACTAATAGATATCTTAAGAAGCTTTAGGACTAAGGACTTTAGACTAACAACCGTTACTAGCTAATCCGCTAGATAGTTAAGGATAGCGAGAGGCAGCTACTACTATAATAGGGACTACCGATCTCTATTGTAGAATACTCGATTGACGAAGGAAAACAGCTCTATTAGAGAGGATAAATCTAGCTGCCCCTCTTCGAACTACTCCGAACTTAGGTCATCTAGGAAATATATAACTCAGCCCTCTCTAGACACCTAGGGAGGGACCTTACTAAGCTATTGATCAACCGGAAGTTTATATAGCCTAGCCTTAGCAAGGATATTCGGAAATTCCTCTGAAACTACGATATATATAGAAGAACAACGATATAGAGAGAGAAATAGCAGGGCCTGCTGAAACCCTTACCTATCCCCGAACGAATCTAGAGCGAAATTTCTATCGATTTTATTACTAAGTTACCTCTATCTACCCCTAACTAGATAGATACTATTATAGTTATCATCGATAGACTGTTAAAAAGTATAGTTTTCGAGGCAATAGTATCTATAATAGCCGAAGTAGTAGTAGAACGATTACTTAATAGGGTTTTCCACTACTATAGTCTCCCCTTGGCAATTGTTTCCAATAGAGGACCCTAATTCGTTAGCTATATATAGAAGAGGATTTGCCAATTACTTAATATCACTCGGAAGTTGTCTATAGCCTACTACCCCGAGACTAATAGCGTAATAGAATAGGCTAACTAGGTAGTAGAACACTACCTATACTGCTATATAATATACTAGCAAGACAACTAGGCTAATCTACTACCTATAGCGATACTAGCTATTAACAATCGGACTATAACGTCTACTAGGATCAGCCCTTTCTTCCTAATATATAGCTATAATATAGACCTCTTTAACTTAACTAGAGAGCAGGAGGAACTATATACTACTAGGAAGTCCCTAGTTACCTATAGAGAAGCTTTTGTAGTATAGCTCAAAGAAGCAATAGAGGTAGTACAAGCTACAATAGCTATAGCTCAGGAATGCTAGGAGGAGTATATTAACTATAGTAGATAAGTTGCCGAATACTTTCGTACCGGAGACAAAGTATAGCTATAGATAAAGAACTTCAAGACTAATAGACCCTCGAGAAAGCTCGACTAGCTCAATGCCAAGTATACTATTATAGAGCTAATCGAGTTATATACCTACCGCCTAGATATACTACCTAGTATCTATAACATCTTCTATATTATATACCTAAAGCGGGCTAGTAATAACTCACTACCCTTGTAGAAGTAGGATAATACCTAACCCTCGACAATCGTACTAGTAGACGACTTAAAAGGTAAAGAAGAATAGCAAGTCGAAGAGATTCTAGAAACCAAAGGAACAAGAAGAAGAACGAAAGTACTAGTCAAGTAGACTAGTTATACAAGACCTATATAGGAACTACTAAGCAACTTCCTAGATACTAAAGCTCTCGACCGATACGAAACAAGGTATAGTAAGATCACTAACAATAGAGAGGAGGGGGGGTATTGTAATAGGCCGAGCCCAATAGAGGCTTCGGCAACCCTCAGCCGTATCAACAACTCAGCTGTATTGCGCTATAGCCTCGCCTACAGCCTCGTACCACCTCTGACGACGCTCCTTGCCAGAGACCTCG